>JASDQU010440260.1:2202-20131 GCA_032191745.1 Picea mariana | reverse complement strand
CATGGCATGGGTGAACTTCTCAACTTGGATTACTTTTCCTTTTCAATGCATTGAATCACCAGGAGACTCTCAAAAGACCCTCGTGAGTTGTCAGACCGGACTTGTACCCAATAGAGATGTTAGAGCAGTAGCTGGATTTGGAGATATTGAAACCTGCTCAAACTGTCACTCACACATGTCCATCTGCTTTCCTGATGTGAAGGCTATGTTTTTCAAAAATGTAATTTATGTTGACTATGATAGATACTACCTATTGTACACCCTGTACTAAATCTATTCTACCTCTTTTCAAAACTTTAAACTAGAAAAGTAAATGGATGCATCCTCCTACGGGCCATAGTAAACCTTCAACCTCCTTCCATTAATGAGTCCCTTGAGTGGTTGACCTTGTAGGACTTCCAATGTGGTATCTCCTACTTCACTAATGTACACTGGTCAAAAAGCACCCAACCATCACATGTGGAGATTTCCTGGATGGTGTAAATATTTGTTGTCTTATAATAATACCAAACAACCAGGCTAAAGAATTTTCTAGTTGATTTTCCGATCATGCCATACCTTCTATTGTTATTTCTTAACAACTTGAATGAAATTGTCCATCATGTGATCTTCTTCTAGTTCCATTAGTTCATCTAATCGGTTTTGAAGGGACTAATCATCGGTCATTTGGGTGGCGAGGGTGACCCAGAGGCTCGGAATGAAAAATTCTAGCAGCATGACCACTTCTTTTCCATAAATCATTCATAATGGTGTGTGATTCATCATCCTTTTTCATGTGGTTCGATAAACCCATAAGACTGTGGGGATGCATTGGTCCTAGTTATCACATTACACATTGCAAACTTTTGTTAGAGCATGTTCCAAAATTTGTTGAAAGCTTCCACTATATCATTGGCTTGAGGGTGATAATGGGTGCTCTTCTAATGATGGATCATGAACTCCCAGATAAGTTATTGAATGGTTTCATTCAAACAATGTGACCCTTGGTCACTCATCAAAACCTTTGGACATTCGAATCGGGTGATGATATTCTCAAAGATAAAGTGCACTATTCTTTTTTATGAACAAACCTTGACTGGTGTTGCCTCAGCCCACCTGGTGAGGTATTCAGTTGTGGTATTGATGTAGCACACCACCATGTGACGTGTGGGAGGATTGATGGTCCCCAAAAAAATTATTTCCTATTTGTCAAAGGGATCAAGTGCAGTCACGGGGAACAGAAGGAGCTCATATTTGTAGCAGGGATTTCCCACACAATAACATACATCACATCATTTGCAGTATTCTTTAGAGTCTGGGAATAAAGAGGGCCACCAAAGCCTTGCACGTGGTAGCCTTATCGACATTGTGGCCTCCAACAATACCTTCATGTACCTCGCATAGGATGGAGTCTCGTTAGTGTTCTATAGCACAACGATGTAGGATTCCAACTTATACAATTATTTAGCAATCAACTAATAATAAGCACTAAGGGTCACCAATTTCCTATCTTGTGTAGGAGCATATTTTGTAGGAGTCTGGCGAGTGATAAGGAATTTTCATATTTCATCCAATTGATCAGGTACAACTTCGACTTGGAAGATTTTTTCATCTGGGAGTTCATCATCGAGGTTCATAGCAGCTACCCCAATCTAAATCCATGACAAATGATATGGTCCAACATTGTGTTTTCCCGACTTAACAACAACTTTGAAGTCAAATTCTTGAAACATCAGCAACCACCGAAATATTCAGCCACCCAACACTAGTTTGTTGACCAAATACTTGAAGGAGGATTGATTAGTGAAGAATTTGAAAGCGGACCAAGTAAGTAGTGGCAGAAATTTTGCAAGGCATATACCATGGCCAGGCCCTCACGCTTGGTTGTAGTATAATTCTTTTTGGCATCAGAAAAATTTCAAGTGGAAAAATAAATCGGATGATCAATATTTCCCTCCCCTGGTTGTGCCTGAACAATTCTCAATGCAATGGACAAAGCATCGACGTGGACATGGAAGAGATTCGAACAAACAGGGAAAATAAAAATGGTTTTCATAAACATTTTTTCTCTTTGGGTATCGAAGGTCTTGTTGGCATTTCATTGTCCATTCATGTTTAATATCCTTGCACAATAACCTTTACAATGGAGCTACAATCTGAGCATAATTTTGGATGAAATGTTGGTAGTATCATGTATGTCCCAATGTTGTGCGTATTTCTCAAACTCAAGTGGCGGATACCATATCCAAGATGGCGAAAATCTTAGTTGGGTCCACTAGTAAGTCATATTTGCACACAACGTGGCCCTGCAATATAACAAAGGGTGTACAAAATATGCATTTCTTTAAATTCAAAGATATGTGTAGCTGGCAACATCGATCCAACATTAGTCGAAGATCTTGCATGTGTTCTTTTAACATACTGAACATAGTCAAATCATCCAAGTATACTTCAAGGAACTTGTGGATAAATTCCTTGAAGGTCACTACCACTATCTGTGAAAACATTGCAGGGTCATTTTTTAATCCAAATGGAATGAATGTGCATGCAAATGACCACCATTCGAGCACAAAGGTGGTTTTATCCTGATCTTCCTTTATGATTCAAACTTGATGATAACTTGAGAAGTCATTTGTGAATGGGTAGGCCTCCCAACCACCAACATTTTCCAACACCTCGTCTGTGAAGGGTGTCGGGAAAGGGTCATGGACACAAGCTATGTTCAGACTCCTCAGATCGACACATATGTGAATTTCCCTAGTTTTCTAAGGTTGCACGACCATAAGGATAATCCAATTAGATTCCTCCACAGGGACAATGATCCCGACATCCAAAATTTGGTCTAGTTTTTTGCGCACCTTTTCTTTGTACTTAGGATTTAAGGGTTTGACATCGGGTTTGAGTTGGATATTCATAGATCCCAATGATCCTACAATTCCCTTCGTCTCAGAAAATATTTGAGCAAAAAAATCTTCATATTCTTTAAGGAGGTCAACAACCTAAGTGATCATCTCTTTATCCCAATAATCTCTAATAATTCCCATCTTGGGTGCTTCTTCTGTGTCAATATTGTCTCTCTTGGTTTTATTGGGCCATTATAGTATAGTGTGGTCATCGATGTTTCCTTTCCCTTTAGTGTGTGTTCTCCTTATCACTCTATGATCTGGATGTCGTGGGGGTCCTCATCGTCAATATTGTCCACATCAAAACAATGTACTACTTCTTTCAGTTTTTCCATCGACTAATGGTATGAGAAGATCACCCTAGGGGCGATGTCATTCAGATACCAATGGAAAATGAAGTCCTTAATCCAACATAGTACCTATATATGAGTCGAATCTTCGGTGGTGAAATGAAAGGTTGAAATAAACTGGGAACTCATATGGGTCCACTCAATTGTTTATGTCCTGAGTTCCTCTTGAATGTACCAGCTTCTAGGGATCATATCCATTGTGTGAACAAAATGATGGACTTGTCGCGCTCGAGGGATTTTCTTAGAGATCCAGTGTTGTTCATTGAATGAATTTTTTTCCTAAGGGTCCTCGATGCTCTTATATTGGTTGGTTAGCTCGAAGTCAACGATAGGCTGGAATCAATCTTTTATGAACTTGGCTACCTGCGCTTAGCTTTGAATATTTGGTTGGTGGATCGCACACCACCATTCAAGGGTCCCTCGAACCACTACATCCATGGCATGAAGTCTTTACTCTGTGGGAAAAATTTTCTCCATCTGTGTAAGGAAGGTCTCCACGAGCCCTATCCCATCAAAACATGAGGCATCATACAACTCAAACCCGATCCATCGCATTATTCTTGTTATTCTTGTGCATTTGCGCATGGAAACTTTGTAGAGATTGTTTTTCCATCCCTCCATGGAATCCTTAGAATCCATGTCATAAGATTTGAAACTTCTCTAGTTTAAATCAACATCTATGGTGGGGTTTATGTAGTCATCCCTGCATCTCGTAATTTTGTAAATATTTTCAATGACCGATCTTCATGCATCTCATCCACAAGCTCATTGTATCGATTTCCCTCATATGGATCTAGTGGTGTAACCACACGTAGGGTGTCAGTTTCAAAGAACATCAACCTCTTCTTCAAATTTAAAATCACATTATTGTCAAAGGCCCGACCCGATCCATCGCACTTCTCTTATTATTCTTACACATCTTCGCATGGAATCTTTGTAGAGATTGTTTTTCCACCTCTCCATAGCATCCTTACAATTAGTTTCATAATATTTGACACTTCCCTATAGTAACTCACCATCTACGGTGGGGTTTATGTATTCCTCCCTGCATCTCATGATTTTTAAATATTTTCAATGATCGAGCTTTGTGAATCCTCATCCATAGGCTCATTGTATTGATCACCCTCATATGGATCTAGTGGCACAACCATGTGCAGGGTGTCAGTTTCAAAGGACATCAATCTCTTCTTCAAATTTAACACCAAATTATGTTTTAAGGCTCGATCAATCACTAGTAATGCAATAAATGGATTAGACTCATCCATGATCTCGATGACTTCGAAGTTAGTCTTTTCTTTCACTCTGGTTTTCACGTCTACTTGCTCCAGCTAGCCTATGGGGTATATCTTATATTTATTGACCAATCAGAGTTGGATGGGCAACCAAACCAACTTAGGCTTACCCATCACTTCCCAACATTTCTTGGGAAAAATGTTCATGTTAGATCGCATATCAAACATGACTCCATCCATGTTGTACCCACCAAGCTCTGTAGTCATGTTAAATTTTCAGTCAGTGCACTTTTGCTTGCTAACTTGAAATACATCCCTTTCTGGTAGCAGAGTAGATATGGTGGTCTCATCAACTTGTTCTTTCATGCAAGTAGCTAACATTTGGGTCAACTTACTTGCAACTTTTGGATATTTAAGCAATCGTGAAAAGTAGTGTAAGAAGGTATTGACTTTATCTTTAAATTCTTCCATGCAACCTAAGTCACACAAGGCTTCTACACATGTTGTGCATTGCAACTCCTCGTTGCGTTGTTCTTCATATGTTTTTTTCTCAGTGCATTGTAGCGTAGTCTATCTGTGTGCTTCCTCTATCGATATTTGGGTTGCGTGTTGTATTTCGTCATGCACACTAGCCTCCACGAAAGATCTTTGTGTCACATGCTGTAATTTCTCACACATGTGAGCTTTGTACTGGGACCTTTTTATTTCCTGTTGCACCTCTTCGCAGATATGAGCTTCTTCTAACGACCTTTGTGTCACCCTTTGCACCTTCTTGTGGATATGTGCCTCTTCAAGAGACCTCTAAGTCACGCATTGCAACTCCTCACACACTCTTTCCTCTTCGAGTTCTCCTTGTGCATCACACAGAAACTGCTTATGCTGAGTAGAATCAAACTTTGGATGGGATGAGGTGTCTTCCTAGTCTTTATTTTCAATTTTTGACCCAAGCCTTCACCATGCTTGAAGTCTTCCCCTCGACGGGTTACTACCCAGACATCAACCTTATCATTCTTCTTGTTGTTTTTGTATGGCTCGACATGCACCATGTTATAGTTGGTCTTCTTGTCCTCCCACTTATTTAGTAAGTCAGGACAATCCTCAGTTACATGTTCAAGACTATAACAATATGTACAAATCATGTGCATATTGGTGCAAAATTGTGAGACATGACCAATCTCACGGTATACCTCCTCCTCCACAACATTTGCAACCACGACCATGCCCATATCATCCTCGGTGTCCTCCTTGGTATATGCCTCTATCTGTGCCACCATGTTCACCACTTTTCTACTCCTCTTGTAACCAGAATGCATCACGGGTGTTATCTTTCATTAACTAGAGGGAGCGACAGTTATTAACATCATGGTCGACAGATTTGCAGAACTCATAGAATGGGGTTTGATTCGTTGCATGGTATTCCTGCAATGTGGGAGAGTGGGGTGGAACATGGCTCCACTATCTACATATCATGCACTATTCTGACTGTGCATATGGAAATGGACTCGACACGCCTGTCACCACATAATTTTGAAGGATCGAACACTCGTCTCGGCAGTGCCCCTCAGAACAACATGTAGTACACCATATGTTCTCACACACGACTTTAGTCTTTTCCATATCTTGTAGCTATATGTTGGCCAATTGAGACTGAACCTACACCAACTTGGTCGATGTCTCTGTGCCTCTAGGTGTAGCTTCCAAGAACATTGCAATTTTGACTGCCTATGCCTGAGTCATCATCTTTTGTTGGGTGAGTGGGGATCGGAAATGGGGGAGTAACAACACAATGAACCATTCTCTATTTTGTATGTCCTGGATTTGGAACATCATCCTATGCAACTGTTACACATCAAAACTCCTCACTTCGATAATGTCCCATTATCATTAACGTAAGTGTCGCAAATATCGTATTTTTTTCCTGCATGTGTCACATTGCAAACGACACCACAAGAAAACTTGATACACCCTCTAAGACATGTTAGAAAAGGAAAAAACATCATTTGGAAAGCTTACACATTATTTTTCCTTGGGAAATTATCATCTTAAACAAATTTTTGGAGATCAGTCCTCCCCTGCTCACTTGCAGGGAGCGCTAGCGCTCCTTGTACACTTAGCAAGGAGTGTTATAGCACTTTGTTGCTAGCTTTGAGGGAGCGTTGATTGGTTGAGATATTCTTGGGAATTAATCCCCCTTATCTCTAAGGACATCTAGAAATGATCCAAGTTGGTTTGGCTCGAATCCAAGATTTAGGTTATATCTAAGGGAGATACCACAACTGATGGAGTCATATCCTCAACTTATTCCAAAGATAACTAAGGTGGTTGAGCCTCCCAAAGCCTATAAAAGGAGGCATTTTCATGGTGAAAAGGAGGAGAATATCAGTAAAAAGTATAGTCATTCTGATTGTGGATATTTTGAGCAAGGGGTTGGACAAGGAGGACTTGGTGAGGCTGTTGCATCTACATATTGTAAGTAACTTGTTATGTTCTCATTAATATATGCTTGGTCTGTTTCCTTCAAGTTTTTGTATGGTTGCATAGGCTTGTCTTTTCTTGATAAATCTAGTTTAAACTAATCTTGGTAGAATAGGAAGCATGTAATGTCTTTGTTGTCTATTGAATTGCATAACAAATTAAAGTGCCTAAAGATCAAGTACAGCCTGGACCGAACAAGGACAAGCTTCAGAAAAAGGTACATCATGCTTTCTTCCTCTTTTTCCTTTGACTAGTTTAGCTACATTTAAAGGAATGCCAGCGTTCAATGTTAGCATTTTTTTGTCTTGATCATAGGGGTCTAGGATCCAAGAGGACATTCGCCTGTCCGTAGGATAATTTTCCTACAACAAAAATTGGCGACCATACCGGGGATCAAAGATTTCAGTTTTGGTTTCTTTCCTTGCTTGTGTCTTATCTTTTGCTCGTCTTTAGATCTTGCTCGCTATATTTTTCTCTTTGATACATCTATAGTTAGTCTTGAAGTCATCTCACACAAACTGATGATCAAGCCTTCCTGATTTTTTATTTTCTAGGTTGATTCTTTTTCATTCTCAGAAACTTGTGCCCTGTTCCTTTATAGCCAGAGCATTGATTTCAGAATCAACGCTCCCCTGCAGTGATTTAGGGAGTGTTGTAGTGCTCTGGTAGTGATACAACCAGAGCACCGATTTTTCTCCCTTTTGAAAATTTGTTGAATACTCTTGTGTTGGATGTCATTTTTGGGGTTTTTCTTTCAGCTCAGGACTTGTTCTATCATCTTATGTCTTCTGTAAAGCCTGCAACTTGTTTCTTGTTAAGAATTTTTTATCTTTGTTTGGATTTATTTTATTTTTTTTAAAGTATTTCCTTGTTATGAAATCACTCCAAGATTTCGAGTTCATTTTTTACACTTTCTCGTTCATCTGATCATTTGAAGGTTATTACAAGGAACTTATAGATCTTTGTACTGTTCTAATTGGTCTTTGATCTTTGTATCTGTCCAAGAAAATTTATTCAGTGAGATTTTTTATTTTGGATTTCTTTTTGAAAAGTTGGGAATTTTTTTTTACTTCTTATTTGATTGTTGTGAGAGTGTCCTTTTTATTTGCATCGCACTTGCTTCCAATTATCTAAAAACCACATAGTGAAATCTTGTTATTGACATAAGAAGCATTAAGTTAAACCAATTCATATTCATCTTCAAACGAAAAGATACTTTTTTATGATTGGTTTTTGGATATTAGAAACAATTTGTCAATAATTAAGCATTGAATTGGATTCTTGTTGAAAGCAGTTGCATGAAATTTCTGCATTTTTTTGTTTGATAGTGAAAGGAATAAAACTCTTCTCCTTCATGTAAATAGATGTTCATCGAAAGAAATGTTTGCTTATCATTTTTATTTTTCTTCTTTCGGATTCAAGTCATGACATCATTAGTTTCACTCTCATTCACCTATGAGTAAAGAACAACCACTAAAATCAACGCTAATTAAAATCGATCTAAAAAAATTTTATTTTTAGATTCTTCCACCAACATTAGACTAGGATTAGTGCTTTGGATTAGGCTGTGAGTACAACTCTCCAAAGAATTCAAAAAAAACTTACCATCTTGCGATAGGGAGAGTAAATCCAATTGTCGTATAAGCATAGCTGGGATCCCCCTCTCACATAGGGGTTACGCACAAGGTTTTGTTCGGGAGAGCCACAGAGATTATCCCTCTGAGGTTTAACCATTCGTAGTAGTAAGATCATATATTGGGGGTTCTTCTTGAGGTCCAACTGTCTTCATTTGGTCTCAGTGCTTCGTGAATTCCAAATTCGTTCGGGGTCCTCTGGAGTTTTACCGGTCCACTTGTCCTCAGTTCTCTTGAATAATTTCAGACTTGTTATCCTACCCATACATTCGGACTGGACTGTCAAATGTACCCACCCATAGGCTGACTACGAGTTGGTGTCATTAGTAGCCATAATATTTAGGGTCTTCACACATGACAGTGAAAGGAAGTCTTCATTGTACCTAGAACATACGTTGGTCAAACTCACTTGGGTTCCTTGGAGGGTAAATCCATGATTATTGTGTGGAAGCTTGAACCAAGGCATAAGTCTGTTAAGCAGGTCGCCAACATAATTTTTCCACCCGCTTATATCCTAGCCCTTTCTCAATTTGATCACTCGATGTTGGATTTCATCACCAACCAGTACAGTTATTGAGAGAAGGTTTGGTTTGTTTGTTGGTTCTTCTAGATTTTTTAGCATGTGTTGTTGGTTTATTTAATAATTTTTCAAGATTGAGACTATAGATGATAAAGGTCTTCGTAGATCACGTAGGATGCAAGGGTTGCCTCTGGAATGATATGAACCCTTACCTCCTAATTCACTTGAAGACATTTCCCGTGAAGAGGTAGAAAAACGCTCTGATGCTGGGAGTGTTTCTACTCCTTTGTTAGAAAATCCTGAAAGCGCCTTTGTTACGGTTGAGGATTCCATTCCTCATACTATCCCTGTGTCAGAATATCCTCTCGAGCCACTTCTTGTTTGATTGGACTCATTCGGTGACATAATAGAAGAGGAAGTTCAATGTTTGTCATTGAGGCCATATAACGAAACACAGATGGAAGAAACACAACATGATTATGATGAGTACATAACTCATGTTCGATCTATTGGCATGGTAAATCCGCAACAGAAACATGTTCGTTCCATATGGAGGACTCCATCGGGACATGATCTTTATGAACATTTTAACTTTAGTTGACCACCTCTTGATCCTCATGACCCTCTTGCCTCTGCTACTGCTGAGGCAGGACCGTTCGATCAGACTATTGATCGTCCCATCGAACAAGTAGTCAATCATATTGCTACGTCAGCACAAATCCAACTTAATGCTGGAGTCGTAAAACCTAATCATGCACAAGGTAATCTGACTGTTACTCCCACCACTACACCTTTTCACACTACAGCTCCCTATGTTCCACAAAATCTTGTTGGAACACCTTTACATCAGAGAATGCAAACCATTTCCATGCACACACAATCAACTGCGGGACAAATCCCGACTGGGGGGAACCATCATCTAGTGGGCCTGTCCCTCCTGGGGGATATCCACCCTTGCACACACCTATCAGGGTACAACCCCCTTTTATCAGTCAAACCATAGTTGTCACATAACCTATGGTAGGGGGGAAACCCCCTTTTGTCGAAAACATTTCACAACCCTGGGGAGTACCTCAAGGAGGTACGTTTAATCACCCTTACCAAGGGGGAAAATCATACCATAAACCACATGGAGAAGTACCAAATCCAGTTCCTTCCAGATTATATTTTGGACAACCTTATCTGGGTGTCCCAAATCCCACCTGGGGTCCTCAAGGACAAAAAGCATATCCTCCCCAAGGGTCAAATGTTTACCCTCCACAGGGAAAAAATGTTTACCCTCCTCAAGGGAAAACTATTTATCCCCCACAACCTAATCAACTGACTTATACTCCTCAGAATCAACCTGGTTTCCCTCCGTTCATGAACGTTCCTCAACAACAATAGAATCCCTCCTATACCGGTCAACAAAAACCACATATGGGAGGGCCTACTGGATACAATTATCCACCTCAACTAGTTTATGGCCCCACTGATGTCCCTATGTTGCATCAGTATCACCCTCAGGTTAACTGATAGTTACCATTCCTCGCCACTCTAGATCTACCAGATTTGTCTCGGTTGACAAATGATCCCATATTACATTTTCCTTTCTGGCTAATAATTCCTGCTAAATTACCTTCTGACATCCCCAAATTTGACGGTAAACCTGGGAAGACATGAACAACCATGTTATGACATTCCATCTATGGTGTTCATCAAACTAATTGATGGATGATTCTATACATTTATGTTTTTTCCAACGCACACTCACGGGCTCCGCAACCAAATGGTACATTGAACTTCAATGTGGTACCTTTCAAGACTTAAAATCCCTAGCTATGGATTTTCTCACACATTTTCAATTACCCATCTGTTACGAGACAAGTACTAAACTTTTAACCTCACTTCATCAAATGAACTCCGTACATATCTCTGATCATATTCATGAATGGAGACGACACAAAGGTTGATTAAAGCGACCATTCCTAACCAATTATTGGCCGAATGGTTTTTCTAAATCTCTTTTACTCCCAATTGATCGTGATGTCGCCATGGGTGGTGTGGTCACTAAGGAAGAATCCATTGCTCAATCTTAGTATTTAGATTTGGTTTACTCCCAATCTAGTACATTGTATGATTTGATACCAAATTCTCCTCGTACTTCTACCGATCCATCCAAACCTTCTTCCATGACACATGAAGATGGAGTCATCAGTACCGTCAAAACCTAATATTCATCACAGTCGACCAGAACGAATAATCACTATGTTTCTGCACCTGTCACCAGTTCAAATTCACTCTCCTCTACCTCCCCCCCCCGACTCAAATATCTGAGGTGAATGCAGCCCAATCTGCCTCTTCTCAACAATCCGAGGGACATAAGAAAATGAAAAATAAACCCAGTAATAATAATAATAATAATGAAAATCCAAAAACACAAACTCCACCACTTTCTCCTGAAAAGAAACCACAACAAAAACCAAAATTCTTGTGTCCCATTTGTGGTGAGGATCATTACACCCGAGACTATCCTCATCATGATGAAGTTGAAAAATGTTTCAAAGGGAATTCCCAACCCACTGCGTTAACACAACCTTTTCCTCAACAACAATCCATGGTTTCTCAAACCCCTGCCCCTCCAACAGGGAGCAATCACATTCATCCTCCTAGTAAGGAAGCCTCATCGAGTGCTCATATTTATATGTTCAATGGGATCGATTTAACCACTCTCACCACAATGTATGACACATCGGCTAAACCTGATAAAGAGAAGGCCACTAACGATACCCCACCAGATCCATCTCCCGCCACCGTTATTCCTCCATCTGGATTGAGAAACCCACTTTCGACTCTATTTTAGGCCCTCCTAAGAGCACTATTCTCAAATCAAATTTTAATGCTAGTTCACGTGCTGCCCAAAACTACAACAATGTTGAAGATTTGGATCAAGCAGTGTGTGCTATGTTTTCTCTTGAATTTCTACAACATTGTCCAAGTCAACATAGAACGCTCTTGGCCACCATCAGTGCAATTGATCCTGAGTTGTCAAATAACATCACGTTTAACCTTGATAACTTCACGTCATGACTGTCTCACCAGCTTTCTTTTCAAATTGATGTAGTTGTTCATAACCAACACATTCACCACACTATACTAGATGAGGGAGCTTCAACTTGTGTCATGTCATTAGCCTATTGGAAAGGATTAAAATCACCTGCACTTAACCAATCCCCTATAATGTTACAAGCATTCAATGGGTGAGGTTTTCATCCTTACGAACTCTTGCAGTCGTTATCCATTTAGTTAGGAGGCAAGAGTGTCTATGTCGATGTAGAGGTAGTTGATGCTCCCCTTGATTACAACGTGTTGTTAGGAAGAAGTTGGTTTTATGCCATGAATTTCATCATTTCATCAGTGTTTTGATGTGTACAATTCGCCTATTAAGGTAAAATTGTCACTATCGACCAATTAGATTACTGCACCCCCGACGCTCGCACTCTTGCCACCAACAATATTCCTTTCTTGGGAGATAGTAAGATCACTTATAAAAGTGTTGGTGTAGGTATTTTAAAATATTCTTCCCTTATGGTTACTTTCTCTGCACCAATTCCTCCCACCACACAACACATTTCCACGATCAATATGATCTCGACTATGGCATATCAATCTTTCGAATCATCTGATCCTTGGGTTCTGCCTAGTCCTTTGGAATTCAATGAACTAGGTGATGCTATGCCACTTAGTCTCAAGGCTTCATACGATGCTATCCAATCTGCCTCTCCCTCTTTGGATGACCAACATCTGTTGGCATCCAACACTTATTCGTTGCCATCTTGGTTGGATTCCTTATCCTTCGCTTTCAACTACATCCTACATATTTTTCCATCGAATGAATCCATTATGTAAATGCTTAGTATCGACAAGGTACCTTGGGATGACAACCATCATAGATCATCTTTTCTCCCTAGTCTAGATGAAATTGAGGAAGATATACACCCTATATCCCCGCCCCCCTCCCCCAATGTTGTCGATTCTCCCCAATCTCCTATACTTACCTAGGATACTACTTCCAAGGGGAATTTAGGAAACATTTCTTCTACCATCACTATCAATATTTCGATCAAAAAAGGTATTGTGGAAAATGTTCATCTCGGTGCTAATTGTTCGCCCAAGGAAGTGGAAGCTTACACCGCTTTATTTAAATAATTATGTGATGCCTTCACTTGGAGTTATGAGGAAATTCTAGGGATCGATGCATTGATCACTGTGCATGAGATAAAATCTTACCCAGGCATTAAACATGTACGAAAAAAACTTTGCCCAATTCATCCTAAGAAAACCACGACCATAAAGGAAGAAGTTGAAAAACTATTAAAATCTAACTTTATCTATCTTGTCCCCTTGATGGAATGGGTTTCTAACATCGTTCTGGTTGCTAAAAAACAAGGAATCATTCGTGTCTGTGTCGATTATAGGGATCTCAACAAGGATTGTCCAAAAGACAATTAACCTACACCCTTTATTGACCAAATCATTGATAATTGCACTGACAACGTTATATTTTCTTTCATGGATGGATTCTCAGGGTATAACTAGATTGATATTCTTCCATCTGATCAACATAACACAACTTTTATCTTCTCTTAGGGGACATTCTCTTATCAGAAGCTACCTTTTGGCCTTAAAACGCAGGTGCTACGTTCCAACAGGCCATCTCATATGCCTTCTACGATATCAAACAGATTGTGGAGCCTTACCTCGATGATTTACCCGCTCATTCGTCCATTGGACAAGACCATATTGGTCATTTACGGGTCATTTTTTTTCGATGTCAGTTTTACCGTATCAGTTTGAACCCTCACAAGTGTATCTTCATTGTCGAATCAGGTCAACTCCTTGAATTCATCATCTCCAAAGATGGGATTAGGGTGGATCCCTTGAAAGTCAAAGCTATTCTTGCTTTACCTCCTCCCAACAATATAACCCAACTACAAAGTTTGCAAGGGAAAGAAAATTTTCTTTGTCATTTCATATGAAATTATGCTGAACTCACTAAAGGATTTATGAGATTGTTGCAGAAAGACACTCCTTTCATCTAGGATGGCATTGCTCAATATTGTTTTGATGCTATTAAGCATGCATTAACCCACACACCTATCTTGCATCCTCTGAATTATGCTCGAGACTATATCCTTTATTTGGTAGCCTCTACTTCCACTATTTTCATGGTGTTAGTTCAAGAGGACCCTAACAGTGACAAACATGTGATCTACTATCTGAGCAAGAGTCTATCCAGTGTCAAGCTCCGATATTCACACGTTGAAAAGTTGGCTCTGACAACCGTCATTGTCATCCAAAAGTTTCGCCATCACATTCTGTTACGCGCTACCACATTCATTGCAAACTCAAACCCCATGTACCATATCCTTACACGTTAAGTCCTTGGGGGAAAATATTCCAAATGGATTGTTATTCTTCAAGAATTTGATCTTGAGTTTTCCAAATCAAAGGTTAAAAAGTTGTTGGTTTTTGTGGAACTTATCTGTGATCTTCCCCATGCTAATGAAGATATTGAGCCCAGTGATTCTATTCCCGATGAATCTTTGTTCCTCATTAGCATGTCTGACCCTTGGTATGGATATATTCTTCTCTATCTTCAAACCCAACATTTTCAGTCCGACATTTCCCGTGAAGAACGTCGTCATATTCACCACCATTCTAAACACTACCTTATCATCGGTGACACTTTGTATCATTGTGATATTGATACTTTCCTATGACGTTGTTTAACCCACGATAAGGGTGAACACATTTTGAATGGCTGTCACCTTGGAGCTTGTGGCGGTCACCTTTCTGGGATGGCTACAACCCAGAAAATCTTACATGCTAGTTATTTTTGGCCCTCCATCTTCAAAGATTGTATTGAGGTTGTCAAATGATGCCCACCCTATCAAGTTTTTCACAAAAAGGCATGCACCCACCCTGCTCCACTGCATCCCATTGTTGCCATCGGCTCCTTTTCCAAATGGGGAATTGATTTTATGCAATGTAAGCCTACCTCAATCGAGGGGCATGGTTATATCATCGTCGTTGTTGATTATTTCACTAAATGGGTTGAGGCTATGCCTACATTTCTTAACGATGGTCGTACTACAGCTCTCTTTGTTTTTAACCACATCATCACTCGCTTTGGTGTCCCACAAGCCATTGTCACTGATCACAACTCACATTTTCAAAACCACATGATGAGTGAGTTGCATGTCAAGTTGGGTTTTCTCCATGAAAACTCATCCCCTTACTATCCTCAAGAAAATGGACAAGTTGAAGCTATTAACAAATTCTTTAATACCATGATTCAATGCATAGTGGGGACAAACAAAACTTCTTGTCACTTGCAAATTTTCTCCTCCCTCTAGGCTTTCTGCACCTCATTGAAAATTGCAACTGGATTCACTCCATTCCAATTGGTATATGGCGTCAAATTAGTGTTACCAATCGAGTGTGAGGTCCCTTCATTGAAACTCACCGTAGAAATCTTGCCTCACATCTCTGCTGAAGAGGAACGATTCCTATATTTAACTAAGTTGGATGAAACACGTCGTGATGTTGCTCTTGTCAATGTGACGTATCAAAAATGAATGAAGAGTCAATATGAAAAATCCGTTCAACCTCATACTTTCACCAAAGGAGACCTAGTCCTTGTTTATGACCAAACTCATGATAAGCTAGGGACAGGAAAGTTTGAACCTCTGTGGCATGGACCCTATATCGTAAAACGTTTATTACATAGAGGTGCCTACGAGCTAGTTGATTATGATGGAATATCTCTCAATGAGCCTTGAAACGGGCTTTACCTCAAGAAGTACTATGCATAGAACATCTGGCATGTGTGATTTGTACACTATTGTACTATATTTTTGATTTGGTGTGTCTTTTCTCTTGAGTGTACAAGTTTTGTTTTAGTCGCTTATACTTTGTCTTGTGATTGCATGCACAGATGGCATCTCCCTTTCCCATCTTTTTCGGGTTTGTGGATGGCGCTAGTCAGCACACCCAGAGCATTGTTTTTGCAGCTTGGGTCATTTACCACTCTGATGAGTTGGTGAGTTCAGGAGGCATTTGTTTAGGATCGGTTATCAATAACGTGACAAAATATGACGATATCATTGGAATTTTAAATGAGGCTTCCTCTCTAGGTATATCTCATCTAATCATCAACCTAGATTCTGAACTCATGGTTTGTCAGCTTAATAGATTTTATGTCATTCACAACCCCGTCCTATTGCATCTCCACCTAAGAGTTCTTCGTCTTGAAAGAATGTTTGAATTTACACAATACAGACACATACCAAGAGAACTCAACACAACATCGGATTCACTAGCAAATTATATTTTGGATCGGTATCTCGTGCATAGATAAAACTTTTAAAATAAAATGAATCACATGTACATTAAAAAGCATCACACAAAATAAATTGTAACATCATTGGCACCAAAAAACTCGGATATATATATAATGCGTGATAGAAAAAGTTTGATTACATCAAAAAGTACATAATAGGGAAAAATATGGGCCCTTGGACTTTTTATCTGGTGTGTTAATGGGTACGGTAATTAGTTTCCATGCAATGACCTTTTCAAGTGCCTCCTTGGGCCCTTCTTGTTTAGTAAGAGAAATATCATGTAATGCATTTTTCTTTTTCTTGTACCAAAGCTTCAAAAAAAAAATTTGCACATTGATATTAATTGTACTAAGTCCATCCAAAGAATTTCAAAACAATATCCACATCATCCATATCTATAGCATGAAAATCTGAGTGTAACACATATTTATCTATGGTAATCTTCAAATCTTTATAAAATTGAACATTCTCACCATCAACATGTGTGATTTGAATATGTTTTACAGGAACTTGCAATCTTTTATCCAAATTAACATTGATGAAATTATGTTTGTTAATGAGGTTTATAGAAATAATAACATTTTCCTATTGAATACATCTATGAACCTTTAATATAAGTTTTTGCATGGAAACAAATCCTTTGTGCTCTCTTTATCCTTTCTCAACATGAGACCACATGTGCAAAAATACTTGTTCATATGCTTCATTTGAAAGTGTCTTTATCTTGTCGAAGATAACCAAATCCTATCATATGGCAGTATCATCTTTTAAACTCATGTCTAACCCAAGTCTCTAATACTTTTCCCATATATAATTCACTTCTTTGATATATTCGTTAGTAGTATTGTCGTCATCTTTTCCTGTAAAATACATCTTAGTTGCAATACCCAAAAATAGAACAAGGGTTTTGAATAAATAACTTACTTTTCAATGGAACTCCTTTATGCAACTAATGCTCCTAGGGGCTAATGTAAAATGATCATAACTTCAATACTTCTATGATTGGCTATTATGACCACAATTATGACATTTCTTCGACCACTCTACATCTATTGGCACTAGTTTGACTGAAATATGGACACTCTATCAAAATATATATTATTTGCAAACCATGCGACCGTCACCAGAAAAGCCCTAAAATAATTGATTTTAAATCAACATTAACTCCACTTTCGAGACTTTGATTTGGACATTTTTTTTTTAACTTGAGTATTTTTTCATGAAGAACTCATATTTATAGTTAATTTCTTCATATTGTACATTAAAAGCTTCAGAAATTGGTCTGAATATTTCCATTCTCCTTTTACCTTGAAAAATCTACAGAAATAAAATAAGAAAAAATTCTTCCACTTTGTGCCCAAGAAAGAGTTGTGATACCACTTGTAGTAAACCCTTAAACTTCAGAAATATCAAAAAACATTCGCACAATAATAAACATAAGAATATAGAGA
>JASDQU010440259.1:76283-99981 GCA_032191745.1 Picea mariana | reverse complement strand
GTGTAAACATGTTATTTTTCCAATATTTAATCATAAATTCACTCAAAAACACTAAAATAGATGCATTGGAAAATAATATGTCTAAAACCCATGTAATCATGAAAATGGTTAAATGCAAGGGTGTGGGAAAGCGAAATATGGTTAAAGGTGAAGTGAAAGTGACTTGAAAGTTGAGTGAAAGGTTTGTAAAAAGATGGTACTTTGGCGACTCAACAATCATCTTCTATTATTTTGGATCTATTTTGACTATCTGTTTTTAGAATATTTGATCCATATTTTTAGGATCTAAAAATGCTTTGTATCTAAAGCTGTTGGAAAACAAAAAGTCAAAGACCTCAAGATGCCTGCAATACTCTCATTTCAAGCTTGAAGTTATCCTAGAATTTTCAAAACCATGGTTACATATCTCACCATCCGGCCTATGTCCAACACTTTTCTTCTTAATGAAGATATTGCCACAACATATGCCATGTCAATGTGCAAACAACATTTCCAGGGGAGATAGAAGTAGACATGCTACAGATAAAGAAGATTGGGAAAGACAACAGTAAACTTTGGAAAATAGCCAGATGATGAATTGTAAAGGCTAAATGACTCCATGCCCAAAACTAAAGGCACAGGGTCTGCCAGGTTCTTGGAGACCTCACACGGAGGTCTCCATCCCAGTTGGAGCCAGATGTTAGCGATAAAAAATGCACTAGCATTTTTGAAAGAATGATGCCTAATATTTTAGGGAACATTTGACTAGCTTCCCGGGCTCCAAATGCATATTTGAAAGCACCATTGAAAAGATTAGGATTTGTAGATGTCGATCGACTATTTAAGCATGCAAAACGGACTCTCCATGACTGAGAAATTTGATTTTTAAAAATCTGCGCTTTCACCAGCTAACCCATCTTGAATTTTGCTAGTTAGTTGGTGAAAGCTCTGCCTTTCACCAGCTAAGGAGTGGATTTTTGGGTAAATTAGTTGGTGAAATCCTGTCACGGCCAAAATAGCCGAATTTTTTCCTAGATCGGGATTTTTTGGGTTTGAATGGTTTGAAACCACTTCAAATGGACAGTTGTTGAATTATCAAGTCTGATTCAAAGGCTAGTTTTGAGGGATAAGGTCAAAAAGAGGTTTTTCAACTACATTTGGCATATTTTCAAAGGCATAATATCAGGGGTTTGAAGACACATCATCCAATTCAAGTTTTATCTTTGAAGGACCAAATCAAACAGCCTTGGGAGGCTAAAACTGCACTTCATCAGCAATATACTACTCTTAGAGATCATTAGATAGGACATTTTCCTATTTTGTTTTGATTTTCCATTTTTAGTATTCTAGATACATTTTTATAGGATCTCATCGTAAAATTGTTGTATATGTTTTGATTTGACTATTTTTAGTAAATCTGATCCATCTTTCAAGAATCTATATTTCATCTTGTAAGGCTATAAAGCCAAAGACATTTGGAGCACTAGGGGGTTCAAACTAGGAATATTTTTTGTGCTACTGTATAGACTCTTATTTACAGAATAAAATTACAGCCTCCTTTCGTTTTCAATATTAGAAATATCCATGTTTTCCTTTCTGTACTTTATTTCAGTTTATCTTAGCTTATGAAGACTGTTATCTCTTTATTGAGCTCATAGACTTGAAGTGAAGGATTTTCTTTCTATCTTGTATTAAGCCCTACATCCAACTGTATTTGGCAATCAAGATTAGTGTTCTTCATCCTCTCCTTTCAAATTACTTGATCTGATTATTGTTTCCTGAAAGCACTATTTCTTTAGAAAATAATGAGTTGTCTATTACATTGATCTTTTAAAGACCCCATTGTTCCAAGCATATCTACACATTATTTTTAAGTTACCAAGCATCCTTAGCCTACAACCCTAAGGAGTTTCTTGTAGTGATAAAAACATGCACTACATCTGGGACTTAGTACACGAGGGGATCATCGACCTTCAATTGTGTCCTTCAGCAGAACAAATTGCAGACATCTTCACCAATACCTTCACTGAGCAGAAGTTTCATTCTTTGCGCAATCATCTTGGAGTGAAGGACATAGTTTTCTAGCAACTATCAGTTCTTATTTTTACATACATTGTACTTTGAGGGGGGGGTGGGGGGGGTTCGGGGTGGCGTCCCATGAGGTTTTCCCTCTTTCCTCATTTATTTCAGTGTATCTTTTGTATTTGGGTACCTAACATGGCCTTGTTTTCAGGACTCATTCTTTATTTTCACCATAGTGATGTTCAGGGGGGATGTTAGAGATACTTCACACACACCTAGGATTTATTTTTCCTAAGGTTTTCCCTATATATATTAGTCATTATTCAGTCTCCTATATTTTAGGGAGAATATTCTCTTTAGTTCACACTTTATTTTGATCAGTTGAGTGGAGTCTATATGCCACATTGGGATTATCACAATGTAGGATTGGGATCATCACCAGCTAATGTGCATTGTCCTTGGGATCATCACCAGACTAGTGCATTACTCATGATTCCCTGATCTCCTTCTCACTTCACTCTGTTTCAGTCAGTCAACTGAAGACTGAGAGACTAGTTAACTCAGACTAGGTGGCATTTCTTCCTGAGAGACTAGACTAGGTGGCATTTTACTCTCGTAAATATTGGTGTGTGTTCAGATCACTCTAGACCACCATGGCACATTTTCTTCTCCTCCAATGCACATTAGTTGAGTTGTACATAGTATATCATATGGAAATTATGATTCATTCATTTGGTTAATGAGAATTCTTCCATTCTTTCTTTCTTGCTTCTCTTTTCTCATATTTTCTCTGCAACTGTGCATGTCAATTCCTAGCTAGATTTATTCTATGCATGTTCAACACATTTACACTTACTACATTTTGCAATCTTTAGAAACATTGTGATGTCAACTCCAGTTTGAAGTATGAAAAGAGATTTGGCATCCATTTTTCTGTTCTCCTTCAATTATGTCTTTTGATCAACATAGAGAGAATTGTAGGAAGCTTGATCAACTGGCTCTGTGTAACCTACAAAAACAAGAACCCATAAATCTTTTGAGATGAGAAAATTTCTCATCTTCACACACCAATACTCATAATTTTCCCCACTAAAAAGAGGAATATGGTATTGCACAACATTTGAATTTTGGGACATTTTCTCCTTCTCCAAAATTTAAAAAAAATGTTGTAATCAACCTGCTATAGCAAATGAAATTTTTGAGTATAAAAGGATTTATATGAAAATACAAAATCACTTCCAACAAACTCAGAATGTTTGTAGTTAGAAAATTCCCAAAAGAAAAAAATTTCTCTGTGGTTTAAAAAAAACCTTGTATTTTTATGCTCTGTTTTTAATAAAAAAAAATAGCAGCACTTTGAACGTTATACACAACACTATAACACCAGTTAACCAAACTCTGTTTCATATAAAAAATTACAGGACTGATAAAACAAACTTGACAACAACAAAAAATCTGTAATAGAATAACCAAAACAAAATCTTCGACCGCTACTCACTAATAAGAACATAAACTATAGTCTTTAAATAATACCCAGCAACATTATTGAGCAGTCGCACAGCAGAAAACGTGGCAAGGTAAATAGATCTCTTCACGGTTTCAAAGTTTACATATGGAGTTCATCAATCATCCAGATGTCGATGGAATGCCTAAAAACTAGGCATCGGTTATTTCATATTTAGTATATTTGTGGATTGTTGAAGGCTTTGTTTCTACCCCAATAGCAACAGAGGCATATGATATAGGACTCTCTTACATTCAGGAACTTGTTGATTGATGTTTGTTGGAAGTTTCAAAAGTTGGCGGAGATGCGAGAATAAAGTTTTTTAGAATTCATGATTTTTTTGCATGATTTAGCTCTTTCTGAATCTCGGGCTGGAACTAAATGTTTGTTAAAGCCAAGAGAAAAATTGGAAGAATTCCCCACAAATGACTTGTTGGGAATATGCCCAAAATTTTATTGGTTAAAAACAATATAAAAATAATCAAAGATGCCATTCAATGCCTAGAGCTCCAAACTCTAGTGTTATGGAATAATATCCCCCTAGCACAAATTTCTACAAGTTTCTTCAATAAGCTGAAATATTTGGTTGGGTTAGATTTAAGTCAGACTTCCATCAAATCAAAGCCAAGATCTATTAGCAACTTAAAGCATTTGAAGTTCCTTAACTTATCCTAGACAAAAATCGTGAAGTTGCCAAGTTCCTTGAGTGGTCTCTGGTGCCAAGTTTTTGGATGTTAGTTGATGATAACGTCTGAGAAGGCTACATTCGGGAATAGGTAAGCACAAATTATGCTACATATCAATGTGAAGCGCTGCAAAAAGATGGAATCATTACCTACGGGAATAACGAAGCTAAGCTCTTTATAGGCATTAAAGGCATTGTATTTAGAATGGAAAAGATAGTCAATGTGTTGCAATTGGAGGATCTCAGAGAATTGACCCTCGTGCAAAACCCATCATTAGCAATTGGTGTTTGTTCATCATCATAGGTAATGGAGGGTTCTTCATCATCGCATGCAATTGAGGCTCCTTCATCATCACATATAATTAAGGATCCTTCATCATATCAAGCTATTGAGGATACTTCATCTTCACATGATATTGATAGACTTGAGAAGGGGACTTTTCAGGGCATGCCAAAATTGCTAGCGATCTCACTGCAAAAGTATTATTTCCTACCACCTTAGAGTCTATCACTCAACGCCTTGAACATTTTCATGAAGGAGACTTCATTTATTCATTGCTTCTTTAAATAAACCAAATTTATTAATAATATAAAATTGAGAAGTTGGCTATGCTAGATATTTCTTCAACTCACTAAAACTCTCTTTTAAAGTTTAAAATTAGAACTTTCTAAAAATAACTACGGGAGTAATTATATTCTATAACACTCCTCCTTAATTACTATTGTTAAATGATTTAGCATTTACAACACCTAAATTATGTCTATGAAACTCAAACACATCAATGGCTTTGTAAATATGTCAGCAAATTGATCTTTTGATCTACAAGTGATCCAGGTGGATATCGGTGACCACCCACCTATTCCAACTAGCTCAAAACAGTTTTTTGGAAACTTACTATTTTTCGCAGTTTTTTGGTTCCTAAACTTCTGGGGCCATTTTGAGGGCCTAAAAAACATTTTCTCATGATAAAACACCTCAAGTAAATCCAAAGGCTTTGATCGAGCCCCCAAAATGAATATCATCGTTGATACCTTTCCAACTAGTTATTGTGTGCCCCAAATGGAGATCATATACCAAAGTTACGCCCCCGAGAAGTTGATACAACAAAATACCCAAAATGGGGTCCACAAAACTATTGAATTTTCATCTTCCAAGGTTAGGGTTTTGGATTTTCTTTATGTTAAAAAGGCCTTTGGAGCCTCATTGTAACAACATCTTATTGTGAATGTGAGTAGCTGTCACATATCTTCTCAGAGATAAGTTGTCTCCATTCTAGCGAGTCTTTCACTCTGTATTTCTACAGTTTTGTACATTTCGATCATTAATAGAAATTGTGTATTATTGTATCTCTATGTTTATAGTTATATCTCTGAATATATMTCTGCTATATTATTGGATAACTGATATATCTCTGTACATTTCTTTATTATATCTCCACTCTCATTTTTTGCCAAAAATAATTTGGATCAGTGGTATYAGAGCAAACTGCTCTTGATCGTTTTTTAGTGCATGTCCCCGACGAGGTCCAAGTATAGAAAGTTGGGTCTCGAGCTTTTATATCTTGAGAAAAAWCGCTCTTGCATGCCCAAGAAACCCTCCATGGCAGAAGAAAATAAAAACAACGGAGCAGAAGATTCTATTAATATGTTGCTTGAGMAAGCTCTCACACAACAGAGGGATGAAATGATGGAGAAATTTTTCCACATACTTCAACTTCTATCGATAACAACATGTGCCTCATCATCAAGCATCCACTTTGGATGCACCTCTCCTTTCAAGGTACAAGTTAATTTTGATATTCCTGTATTTGAAGGATAGATAGATGTGGATGCCCTAGAAAAATGGTTAAATATGCTAGAAGTTTATTTCTTTGTTCATAATTTCTCTGATAGGGAAAAGATCACCTTCGCACTCCTTAAGGATATCCCCCATGTAAAACATTGGTGGGAAACTTACTGGGAGAAAAGTTCCACATAGGAGTCTGGAATATATGGGGTCGAGCCCACTTGGGATTTTTTTGTGGATGCAGTCAAGGAACAATATTACCATTTTGGAAACTATGATGACAAATACATGAGATGGACCACATTGCGGCAAGAGAGGGGCCAAGTAGTGTCAGATCTCACCAATACCTTCCATACCTTGCGCATGAATCTAGGTATCAAATACTCTGAGCGACATCTGGTTCTGAAATATCATGTGGCTCTACACATATACATCCAAACTTAAATGGATTTTTTGAACATCTCATCACTGGTTGTTGCTTATCGATATGTTGTTAAAATCAAGCAGAAATTTAAGCACCATAACAAGCGGGATTTTGGGTCTGCAAATCCACAACAACCAAAGTATGGTAAAGACGGCCCTAACAACCAGCCTTCAGAAAACTAGTCCAAGCCACAAGAAAATAAGGGTAATGGAAAAACGAAGAAGGATAGTGGAAAATGGTGTGATTTCCACAAAATCCCCTGGCACAACACCGATGAATATCACGCAAAACATTCATTGGTGGTCGAGATAAAAGACAAGGATTCCAACCCTGATTCATAATATGATTCAGAAAATACTAGTAGAAGACAGATCGTCGACGCAGACCCCACTATTGTCATGACCGCAACAATTCAACCAAAAGAACCAACATATACTGAAGAGGGGGAGTGCCTTTTTCATTCATAGAGGTGGGTGAAGGGGACCCCACTACATTTTATTATTGATAGTGGAAGCCATAAGAACCTCATCTCAACAGAGGTCATTAAACAGTTTGGATTGTCAACAACACGACACCTGCATCCATACAACATTGAGTGGCTTAACTAGGGATGAGATCTTCGTGTCATCCAACAGTGTCGATTGTCATACGACATCCATCCCTTCAAGGATGAGGTATTATATGATGCTTCCCCATTGGATATATGTGATGTTCTTTTGAGCCAACCATATCTGTGAAAGTGTCATGTTATTTATGAGTGTCGACCCCGTAGTGTCATTTTTACTCTAGGGGGTCATCTCTATAGGATACCAGAGGTAGTTCCGACTACTGTCCCACCTAAAAAGTGTCGCAAGGTAGTATCTCATACTACAAAATTCAACTTCTTCACAATTTATTCAAAAGGTGAATAGAAGGACACTACAACCACTACGGCCTCAATCAAAGCACCTTTTATCCAACAAAAGAAGGTTGACAAGATTGCAGCAAAGCGCAAAGATTCCTTCTTCACATAGTAATCTCAAGTAACTGACTGGTTAAAAAGGTCCAAACCTTCCAACATCAAGTTCTCAACAACCTTCCACAATCCAAGAAGTGCAACTTCTCTAGCAAGGCAAGCATCTCACCAAGGTCTAGATTCAACAAACGCTTCCCCCCTCTCCCCCGGGAATTAAACAAAATGGATACCATTGATTCCTAAGGATATAGGATTGATCCAAGTGGATATCGGTGGCCACCCACCTATTCCAACTGGATCAAAACTGTTTTCTGGCAACTTACTATTTTTAGCAGTTTTTTGGTTCCTAAACTTCTAGGGCCATTTTGAGGGCCTAATTTTTTTTTATCATGATAAATCACCTCAATGGTATCCAAAGGCTCCTATTGAGCCCCCTAAATGAATCTCCTCATCGATACCTTTCCAACGATATATCGTGCACCCCAAACAGAGATCGTATGCCAAAGTTATGCATTTGGGAAGTTGATACACCAAACTACCCAAAACGAGGTCCACAAAACTATTGTATTTTTATCTTCCGGGGTTAGGTTTTTGGATTTTATTTATGTTAAAAATGATTTTGGAGCCTCATTGTAACAATCATCTTCTTGCAAATGCGAGTAGTTGTAACATCTCTTCTTAGAGATAAGTTGCCACCATTCTAGCAAATCTTTCACTCTGTATTTATACAGTTTTGTACATTTTGCTCATTAATAGAAATTGTGTATTATTGTATCTCTGTGTTTATGGTTATATCTCTGCTATATTATTGGATATCTGATATATCTCTATACATTTATTTTTTATATCTCCGCTCTCATTTCGTGCCAAAAATAATCCGGATCAACAAGATTCCAAGTAGATTTGTCCATTGTTTACGATCTCTCTAATAAAATGATATCTAGTATCAATATGTTCTTTTTTTATGATGGAAAACATGGTTCTTTGATAGACTTAGTTTTGAGTCGTTATCGCGATACGTTGGAGTTGGTCCTTTTTTTCCTTGTAGAAGATCACCCAATACTCTACATAACTAAACTGCTTGACAAGTTGTTGTTGTGGTTACTGCATACTCAGCTTCGATTGATGAAATCGCCAAAATGGTCCATGGAATGCTTTTTGGATGCCCATGAAATCACACCTAAATCAATATGGAAGACATATATTGAAATACACTTTGTATCATCAATACTACCTATAAAATCACTGTGAGTATATCCAATCAAGAAATCATTACTGGAATTGGAATATATATGTCATATCCTATTTATCCAGTGATATATCTCATAATTCTTTTTCCAACTTGCCAATGCGAATCTCTTGGAGATTCCATGAACCTAGAAATCAAGATGACAACATACATAATGTCTAGCCTAGTGGCAGTGAGATACATGATACTGCCAACCAATCTCTTGAATAGAGTTGGATCTACATTGGATCTCACATCCTCTTTGACAAGTTTTGTACATATTGCAATTGGATTTGGTTTTGGTTTACAATTCATCATCCTGAACCTCTTGAGCACATCTATGGCATACCTTTCTTGAAATACAAAATTTTTTGAATCTGATTGAAGAACTTCAATACCAAGGAAATATCTCATTAACCCCAAATCAGTGATGTCAGATTCTTGTTTCATGGTTGCTTTAAACTTGTCCATTGATAGATTTCCTATGAATATCATATCATCAACATATAAGAAAACAATCAATATTTGACCTTGCATATTCACATTTGTATACAATGTGGGCTCATTGTCGCTTCTACTGAATCCATCACTGATCAAATATGAATCAATCTTGGTATGCCAAGCTCTAGGAGCTTGCTTAAGCCCATATAGAGCTTTCTTCAATATGTAGACTTCATATTCATGTCCTTTAATCACATATCCTAGTGGTTTCTCCATATATACTTCTTCTTATAAAATATCATTCAAGAATGCTAACTGAACATCCATTTGATAAAATTTCCACATGTTTTGAGCTGCTATAGCTAAGAAAACTCTAATTGTATCTAACTCTAATGGTGAAAAGTTCTCACCATAATCTATCCAGGATGTTGTGAAAAACCTTTTGCTACCAATCTGGCCTTGTGCTTTTCAACTTGTCCTTTCTCATTAAACTTGGTTTTGTAAACCCATTTTACACTAATGCAAACTTTATCTTCTGGTAATTCTACTAGATCCCACGTATCATTCTTCTCTATGGAATCAATTTATCTGTCCATTGCTTGGACCTAATTTTCTTCTTTAATTGTTACTTCAAAACATGTGGGTTGACAAGCAAACAATGAAAAATTTGAATGCACATCTACATCTTCATATATTTCTCTTAAACTCCTAGTCTTTCTAGACCTTAGGGAGGCAATTATAGGATCATATCCATTGTTTGATTGAGAAGTAGGATTAAACTAGGCTAGATGACTCACCTTTGACAAAATTTCTTGGAGTCCTTGTTGGATTAACTCTAATTGGTGATTGAGTTTGCGAACCTTGTTGTCCACCTTGTGCAATCTTCTCCTCTGCTTCATCTTCTACTTGACGTATTGCTACTCCAATAGATATACTCTTGTCTATTCTTCCATCCCATACTTCATATTCTTTGAGTTCAACATCCCTACTAATTATCACCTTCTTTGTCAATGAGTTGTACAATTTATATGCCTTGGACTGATCATTGTACCCAAGAAGATGCATTTTTCACTTTTGTCATCTAACTTCCTCCTCGACTCTTTAGGAACATGAGCATATGCCACACAACCAAATACTCTGAAGTGTGCTACACTGCAACTCATACATGCCTAAGCTTCTTGTGGAACTGTGTTCTTCACACTGTTAGTAGGAGATCTGTTCAAAACATAAACAGAAAAAGATATTGCTTCTCCCCAAAAATCATTTGGCAATTATTTTTCTTTAAAAATGCTTCTAGCCATATTCATAATGGTTCTATTTTTCCTTTCAGCTGCACCATTTGGTTGAGGTTCATACCTTGATGTAAATTGTCATTTTATCCCATATTACTTGCAAAAATCATGAAAAATATTTGAATCATATTCATCTCCTCTGTCTGATTTCAACACTTTAATCTTATGACCACTTTATTTCTCCACTATTGCCTTGAATTCTCTAAACTTGTCTAAATTTTTTTATTTCTTTGCCAGAAAGTACACCCAAGTCTTTCTATTGTAATCATCTATGAAGGTTAGGAAGTAGTAACTTCCTCCTAGTGACTGGGTCTACATTAGAGTACATAGATTTGAATGAACCAACTCTAATTGTGCCTTTACTCTATAAGACACCCCTCTAAGAAAATTGTCCCTGTGCTACTTTGACAGAATGCAACTCTCACATGAACTAGTTGGCTCTTGAATGGGAGGAAAACCTTTAACCATATTTTTCTACTACAATAGTTTTAGACCACCAAAATGTAGATGACCAAATGTGAGATGCCACAACCAAAAATCATCCAAATATGTTGCCTTTTAGGAAAGTGAGATATCTTGTCTATCATAATTCATGGAAAAATGATACACTCAATTCTTTGTCATCTTTACCCTAGAAAACAACGTCTTACTAGGAATTTTATCATATATGAAACAATTATTTCCCTTAAATATTATATCATACCCTTTTTGAGTAAGTTGGCCAACACTAATAAGATTATGTTTCAAACCTGGGGCACAATACACATTTGGTATGTGTCTTTTTTTACCTTGTTTGGTCCGAATGTTGACCATTCATTTTCCCATGACTTTTAGAATATTGTCTAACCCCAGCTTGACTTTGGTTCTTACTAAATTATCCAGATCTGTAA
The DNA here is from genome assembly GCA_032191745.1 of Picea mariana. NCBI lineage: Eukaryota > Viridiplantae > Streptophyta > Pinopsida > Pinales > Pinaceae > Picea > Picea mariana. The sequence continues at coordinate 88,775 of JASDQU010440259.1, read as the reverse complement.
TTAAGGTTTTGTCTCCTATCATATGATTGCTACATCCACTATCTAATATCCAAATATCATAAAAAGTTTCTTGAGTAGCATTACAAGTAAGGAATAACGAGTTTTCATAGTTCTCAATGGTGTTAGAATAAATTTCGTCATGTATACTAAGGTCAACCTTATTCTTCCTACATTCACGTGCATAATGACCTAGCTTGTTAAAATAAAAACATTTAACTTTGGATTTGTCATACCTCGGATTTGGCTGTGAGTTTTTGCTATTGCTTCCCTTAGTCTATGAGGATTTTGATTCGGTCTCCTTTCTTGTTATGAATTATCTATTTGGTTTCTATATATGTTGTTTATGTTGCTGCCTCTTGAATGTGATCCTCCTCTGTCTCTTGACATTGAAACCTGAGATTTGAAAGCATTTTCCAATGAATTATCATACATGTTCATCTTGAATTCATGGGATAACAAGGATCCCAACAACTCATCCACTAATAGTTGTGTCTAGTCCTTAGACTCTTCAATGGCTATGACCACTACATCAAACTTCTAAGGCAAGGTTCTAAGAACCTTCTCTACCACTCTCTAATCTAGAAGCTCTTCATCGTTCATCCTTAATTGATTTATTGTGTTCATGACTTGGGTCATGTATTGGTCTACTGACTCTGACTCCTTCATATTCAAATTGTTAAAATTCATTTGTAATGTATGCAACTTGACTGGCTTTACCTTGGTAATTCCCTGATAGTTGGTCTCTAAGATGTCCCACATTTTATTTAATAATTTCGCTGCTGAAATATTGGGAAATATACTTTCATCCAAGTCATTTGGATGAGATGGAGTGCTTTTGCATCCTTCTTCCTACTATCTCTAATTTGATCCTTTTGAACATTGGTGGCTACGTGATCAACTGGTTCTATATATCCATTGATCCAGATGGATTTCGGTGGCCTCCCACCTATTCCAACTGGCTCATTTTGGCAGTTTTCCAATTTGGTAGTTTTTTCCTTGGTTTTCGGGTCCCTGACTTGTGGGGTCGTTTTGAGGCCCTAAACAACATTTTTTAGGGCTCGCCACATTTAGAATTAATTTTGATAAATGGAAACAAAATGTGTATTCCTCAGATATACCTTTCCAACGGGCTATCGTGAACCTAAAATGGAGATTGTATGCAAAAGTTATGACCCCGAGAAGTTGATGTACTAACTTACCCAAAAGGGGCCCACATGACTTTTGGCATTTCATCTCCTAGGGTTAGGTTTTTTGGATGTATAGGGTTTTAGACATTCTTGTTTATTGTAAAAAGACCTTCAGAGCCTCATTGTAATCTTCTTCTTGCAAATGAGCGCAGCCGTGACATCTCTTCTCAGAGATAAGCCGCCACCATTCTAGCAAGCTTGTTTTCGCTACATTTTACAGTTTCAACTTATTTCCTTATTGAATAGAAACCAGTTTTACTGTATATCTGTTATTTTGTGTTAAGCATATTTTGATAATAATATGTATTCATTTTTTTCTACAAATATATTATGGATCAGTGGTATGAGAGCGGTCTACCCCTTGTCGTTCTTAATGCATGTCCCCAACGAGGTCAGGGTACAAAGAATTGGGTCTCGAGCTTGTTTCTCTTGAGGACAAAAGCTCTCGCACGCCAAACGACCTCTCATGGAAGAATAAAAGAAAGACGACAGGACAGGAGATCCATTCAAAATGTTGCTCGAAGAATCTCTCACGCAACAGAGGAACGAGATGATGGATAGTTTTGTGCAAATCCTTCAGTTGCTACCAACAAGCGACACATCTTCCTCAAATGGAGGCGTCAGCCCCTTCAAGGTACAAATAAACTTCGATATTCCTATATTTTAAGGTCAGATAGACGCGGATACGATAGAAAAATGGTTGAATATGCTAGAAGATATTTCTCTGTCCATAACTTCTCGAATAGAGAAAAGATTACTTTTGCGCTCCTCAAAGTCGCCCCCCATGTCAAAGATTGGTGGGAAACTTTCTGTGAAAAAAAAGAAACAGAGGAACCCTCATTATTTACAGTCGCAGTCACCTAGGAGTCCTTCAGGGATGATATTAAGGAACGATACTACCCTGTTGGAAGTTATGACGACCTATACACAAAATGGACCATGTTGCGGTAGGAAAAAGACCAAGTGGTGCCCGAGTTCACAAATATCTTCCATACCTTGTGCACCAAGATGGGTATCAAATATTTTGAGTGACATCCGATGCTCAAGTATTGTGGCAGTCTACATAAATACATCCAGGACGAACTGGAGTTTCTAAACATCTCATCCTTCGGCGTGGCCTACCGCTATGTCGTCAAAATCAAGTAGAAGCTTAAACAAAAGACGCGGAAATTTGGGCCTGGGAACCCCTCACAGCAAAATCCAGGAAAGGGCGGCCCCAACCCGTAGAACAAAGAATAGAGCAAATACATATAGCCTCAAGAAAACCAGTCTAGGCCGCAAGTGAAGAAGGACACCAAAAATACAAAGAAAGATATTGGGAAGTGATGCAACTTCCATAAGAGGCCCTGGCATATAATTGTTGATTGTCACTCGAAGCAGTCGCTAGTGGCTAAGGTGAAAACCTCTTAATCAGATGTGGGTTCCGACTCTGAGTCAGAAACAGAAAGGGGGAGACTGATCATAGACATAGAACCCAGTACTACTGTTGCTACCACCAAGCTCCAGCCCAGTGAACCAGACGAGCCAGAGGATTTTTCATTCACTAATGTGGGTGAAGGGTACTTCACTACACTTCATCGTTGATAGCGGTAGCCATAAGAACCTCATCTCAGCAGAGGTTTTCAAGCGACTTGTCATGCCGACAATGCCGCACCCGCAACCCTACACCATCGAATGGCTCCGCCAATGAAGCGACATCCACGTTAGCCAACAATGTGTTGATGGGTGAAATCGACTGTCCGTCAACTGAGAGAGTGGAACCGGTCCGGGGTTGTCTAATAACCCAAGCCGTTTGGGATGAACCACCCTGACGGGTTTAGCGGCTCCGTTAGCTGATCTAAGGTCCTAAGAAAACAAAAGAAAACTAATCTAAACTAACTAATCTAACTAAAACTAAATAAAACAAACTAAACTAACTAACAATAAATAAAACTAACTAATAAACTAATCTAATTAAAACTAACTATTAAACAAACTAAACTAAAACTAATTATTAAAACAAACTAAAATAATCTGACTATTCTATATAATCTACTAATTACTACTATACTAACTCTAATTAACTATCTAACTACTAACTGCAATATAACTTATTCAAAAAATGTACAATATTGACAATTTACAGATTTAATTAAAACCTGCAAAAAACTCATTTGCATTCTGCCCTAAGGCAGGGAGAGATATTTTTGTTGATTTTTTAATTTTTATGAACAGAAACAAAACAGAAAAATAACTAAACTAAATTACTAATCTAAACTACAAATATGTCTAATCAAATCAACGAAAATAATCACAAACTAACCTGGAAATTCGCTCTAGATTTGCCCATGTGTATGATGACTGTGCTAGCAGATCGGAGGAAGGAAACTCGCACCGAATAATCCATAAGCTTCTTGTAAACGATAGCTGCAGTGCTCTTTAAGTTTGTTTATAGGAAAAACAAGACATAAAAATCATAACAATTATATCATTTATAAATCTCCACAATTAGGTAAACCTGTTATGCAAAGACTTATACAGAATAATCCAATTGATGAAGAAGAGAAATCTGTCATTCATAAACTGAATCAAGTAATTGCTATGTTTTTAAATACTGGAAGAAGTCAGATATGGATCATATTAATTAATTCATATCATTTGCAAAAGATTAAGATAGCTAAAGTAGTCATTAATCAAATGCAAATTGATAACATAAACATGAAACAAAAGATTGATATTATGAAAGCTAAAGCTGTAGTAGAACATCAATTTCTGTCTCAGTCTCTATTAGATATCCATTATCCTGGTTCTCCCACAAGCGAGGATCATCCTTATTACAAAAATAATAAGTATTTATAAGTTTTTCCACAGGGTAAAACCTCCCTGTGGAAGTTATCACACTGTTTACATAAATCTGGGAAGATATTCCCAATTTTAACTAAACTAAGTAACTACAATAAAACTAAAACACCCAAATATCTCTTGAACTGCCCAATATGTCTCATGCAATTCGGATTTACCTGAAACAGGTCAAAAATAGACAAGTTAGAGAGATATTTTATTAACAAAACAATAAAAATCTAATTCTATAGACTAGCTACAGAATCATGTGATTCTATAGCTAGTCTAAATAAGATACAGAATCAGCATTGAGATTAATTCAAATCTTTTTGAAAGAATTAAATTTAATCATCATCCATGAACTACTTGAAAACGAATCATTTAGTTTGAAATAATTATACCATTCGAGATCAAACAGGATCCACATCATTCAACCGAATACAAAAATAGGAATACTATTTTGATTATTATCATAAGTCGGGTGAATGAAATCATATGGAACAGCACTGTAATCGTTTCTCAACAAATCGAATCTATCAGTTATAAAATCGTTTTGATATTAAAACAAATCGCAAACACTTCGTTACACTTGCCTTATCAAAAGGAGGAATAATCAAATCGAACAGGATTATTTTCAAATCATGATAACTGTATAGCATACGATTTAGGCTGTGAGCGAATTCAAACCATAACTGACTCATAACTGCCCACAAACAAAATCGTAACAGGATCAATCAAACAGAGTTTGTTATAGATATCGATCGTTTTATCATTGCACAGTGAGCAAACAAGATCGATTTTCCTTTACCAAAATCATTTCAATCAAACTAATTATAACCGGGTTTGATCAATTCGTTTTATAAATTTAAACAGAGCATCAATTACAATCGGAATCCAACTCATCAAATAATCTTGCCAACTGAAGAAATAGAAAAGATTTTAACACAGTCATTACGAATCAAAATTGTTCCATGATTCGGGTGTGCGTTCACTGGCTAAAATAAGCATATTGTTTTTATAAAAACAGAGTCGTTCTTATTGAAACCGAACAGAATTGCATTCCTGTTCATAGAAGATCACATGACACAACATATCGTAACAATAAAATTGTTTACCAACCATAGCATGTGGATCATAACGAAATCAAATCCAGACGAATCATATTCTAAATTGAGCGTGAAAAACTTCCTGTTGGGAGTGGACACAAAATGAATCGACTTGAACACAAACCAACAATTTCGTTAACTCCATCAGGAAAATAACCAAATCAAATCCAAATGAATAACCATTCAAATCCAATAAAAATCTATGAGAAAATCATGTACATCAAATCGAAACTCCTTCTATTTTTATCAAAACGATACCATGTATAGGATGATCACCGAATGACAGAGGCATTTGGATGAGTGACTGAGTTATTAAAAACTGAATTCAAATCATTATATCAACCTAGACTATTTACAAAACAAAAACGATGTCAAAACCATACCTGTATAGCGACGAGGCTACTTGATTATGCCAGTTTGGAATTTACAACAGCCGTGGCTAATTCCACGTTTTTTAAAAGGATGGAGCCGGTTGTCTTTTTCTTTTTATCTGTTGCCTGGAGCTTGGCTTTTTGACTGGTTAGCACTGCAATTTTATCTTCCAGTGATTGAATCTTCGATTGGAGTATAGGAACATCAACGTAATATCATTCTAACCATGAACTGCATTGGTCACAGGGTGACTGTGTGGGTTTAGACAGAGCAGGCGAGGGTTTGGGCAAATGATTGAGGGTTTCACGAGGTAATTTAATACCCGGGTAGTCAGGGTCGTTCTTTAGGCAGGGGGGAAGGTTTGATACAAAATCATAAGGGGGCTCGGGACATAAACCCTGTGAGTAGGGGTACTCGCTGGCCAAGAAACGTTCAACATCAGAATCAGGATCCTCACTCGAAACTATAGGGTTGGACTCGGCAGAGGGTTTCGATTTGTTTCTGGCCATTCTCGAAATGAGTCGGGCATTCCTTTTCCCTTTGGCATTAGCAGTAAGGTTTGCCTTGGGTTTTTTGCTCATAGGATTCTTAATAGCCTCTGCACTCTTAGTTATAGTGTTGGGTAAGTCACCACCAAGGTCAGCCGAGGGTTTAGGCAGTAGGAGATGTAAGGGTACAGGCGGTTCAACCTTGGTTTCAATTACCACAGGTTTATCAACCTGTACAAGGTCGGTGTCTTCAAAACCATTACGGGCGATGAAATCCCTCCAACTATCACCATGCAAACTCAAATGACAAACAACGATGAGCTTAATAAGCCCATGGTGGAACAGGCTACTGTCAGCCTTCTGCCTCTTAAACTTTTTCGACATTTTATACAGGCTCCGATGAAAGTAGAAAGGCATGTTTAGAGGATACCCTATAAAAATCATCAGCAAACGCAGGTGGTAGAGGAACACAAATCCGTATCGACCTTCACAGGTCACAAACTGCTTGACTAGCATTAATAAGTCGTGCCATCATGGTTTGAGCATAGATATGGGCATACCTCTGTCACAAGAGGTAACTTTGCGCGATAGAAACAACAATGTCCATGGCACTTCCTCGACCTTGCAATTCTTAAACCAACGTTGTCCCGAGGTAGGTAACCCTGTAGCTGAGCTGATGAACTGTTCATCAATCTCTAACTATATGTCGCCCACCTTGGCTCGACAGCCATCGAAAGTCATGGCAAACTGTCGTGCTACACAAAGGTTAAAACCCTCAAATCGTTTCATGAAGGTAAGCCATCCATTGTCCTCCAAATCTTGGCGGGCATTATCAAACATTAACAGGGATTGGTTTCCATTGGGCTCAACTTGCACGACTGGTGCCATGGAGCCGAACACATGGTAAGGGAAGGGTTTGGATTCACCAACACACACAGGAGCAAAGCTACCCGAGCTAACAGAAATGAACGAGCAAAAGGGATAAGAATAAATGCGAGTATGCGAAGGTGGTGGAGTCTGCCATGCAAAATATTCATTACCCAAGTACAACCGCCGATTTACATAGCTGTTCAATCCATAATAGTAGTTCAACCATTAAGTCATGTGCCCAACTAACGAAATCAAATGTGTATACCAATGCGCGCAAACGTTATGCCATAGTGTTTAAACACTCGACTTATAAATCAAAACCAAAATCAACTATGTGCCAATGTATCAATTCATATAATCAAAAATTTACCCAAGGTGCCAAAACGGTATTCATATAGTCGACAAGCTAAAAGTTATGAAAATATTAACATAAGGATTATATCATATATATATATAAATTTAATCATAACCCCTATGCATTTTCATAGAATCAATGATCAGGCAAGTCATATAAAGTGCAAATCCAAATGCTAAATGCCTTACAAACTCAATAAAACCAAGTTATACAATCAATCGAAGTATGAGAACCGATCAGAGGATCTTGCCAGTTGTATAATGATCAATAAAAGGTAAGCGCAATAGGCATAATGACAAAAGAGATATTGACAGTTCAGATAATGATCGAAATACGACGAAAGGAGAAGTTTTCACGCTTACATTAGTGAAAACTTAACGAAGACAAATGTGCAAATGTCGCAAAAAATGAAAATGTCGTTTATTGAAAATTGCGACAAAAAAAAATAAAAAAAATGATGTTTGTAAAACATTAGTGTAGGCAGCTTATAAGACAATAGGAAAAAGTGAGTTGGCTGCCAACACAATGTCACCTATCATACGACATCAAGCCCTTCAAAGATGAGGTATTATGTGATGTTTCCCCTCTCGAAGTTTGTAATGTTCTTTTGGGCCAACCATATTTATGGCAACGTCATGTTGTATATGAGTCTAGGCCTCGCAGTATTATTATTACTTTGAACATGAAATTGTACAGGATACCCGAGGCAGTCCCATCCAGTGTTATTTCCTTGATCTCTGCCAAGCAATGCAGAAAGGTCATCTCTCAGACAAGGAATTTTGTCTTCTTCATGATTCGCTCTTAGAATGAGCGAAATATCGTAGCCACATCCAGGGTCTCTACGGTTGACTTCTCCACACAGCAGAAGCAAGTGGATAAGGTCATGGAAGTATACTCAAATATCTTATCCTCACCTATCAGGGTACCTCTACACTGTCAGGTCAAGCACCCCATCGATCTGACCCCCGGTGCACCGCTGCTCAATGGGTCAGTCTACCATCGCTCTTTGTTAGAGAATGAGGAGATAAAGTGGTAGATCCAAGAACTGTTCCACAAGGGGCACATCTTTCCCATATCATCACCTTGTGGGAGCCCAGTCATGTTGGTATAGAAGAAATATGGAACATGGTGACTCTGCATTGATTATCAGGCCCTAAATAAAATCACAGTCAGAAACTGGTACCCGATTCCCCTAATCGATGACCTCTTTGATCAGCTCACGGGGGCCAAATACTTCAGTAAGATTGATCTGAAGTTTGGCTACCACCAAGTCCTGATAGAATAGACAAATATATGGAAGACCACCTTCAAGTCAAAGGAAGGTCTTTTTGAATGGTTTGCCATGCTCTTTGGTTTGACAAATGCTCCAGCCACTTTCATGAGGATGATGGATGATATCCTTCGACCATTCACCAATGCTTTTGTAGTGGTGTATCTAGATGACATCCTCATTTACAACAAGACTTGGGCATAACACTTGCAGCATATTCAACAGGTTCTGCACACCTTGTGGCAGCACTAGCTCTACACCAACTGGGAAAAATGCTCCTTCGACATGGATACGATTCATTACCTGGGCTACATCATTGATCATCATGGCGTACATGTGGATCCAGCCAAAATCCAAGTCATCCGTGATTGGCCAGCCCAAACCACACTCACTGAGCTTCGAAGCTTCTTGGGCCTTGCCAATTTCTACCGCAGGTTTGTGTTGGGATTCTCCCATATTGCATGGGACCTCAGCCAAGTAACCAAGTGTGGTGGTAAGGAGAAATTTGTGTGGGGTTGGTCCCAACATCAAGCGTTCAATGATTTGAAGCAGCGCTTGTGCTCAGCCACAATGTTTTCACTACCAGACCTGCATCAGCCCTTTGAGATCGAAACATATGCTTCAGACTATATTGTGGGCGTCGTTCTCACTTAGCACGGCCACCCTGTGGCCTATCATAGTGAGACACTATCAAATGTTTTACGTAAGTACCCTACTTACGACAAAGAAATGTACTCCATTGTGCAAACATGCTGCCAGTGGAGACATTACATTCTACTTGCAGCAATTCCACCTCAACATCAAGTATAAAATGGGAAGCACCAACCACGTTGCTAATTGCGTCAGCAGACCGCCAGTTGCGGCACTCACCACGGTGCTAGACTCTTGTGGCCATGAGACCTCTGGATGGCCCCAACTCTATGAGACAAACCCGAACTTCACCACCACCTACCAAATGTTGGGCGCAAACGCAGTTGTCACTAATTTCCATCTTTAGAACAGGTTGTTATGTCGTCTGGGACATATTTGTGTTCCATCAAGAGAGCGAGCGAAGTTGATCTGGGAAGCCCACTACAATCTGGTGGCAGGACACTTCGACGTCGAAAAGATAGTGGCAATGTTGCAGAAACATTTCTACTATCTGAAACTTTGACAGGAGGTCAACAAGTATATTAGGTCTTGCACTTCCTGCGCGATTGCCAAATCGACCACTAAGAAACAGGGTCTGTACACCCATTTTCCTACTCCTAATAGGCTATGGGAATCCATCTCAATGGACTACATGTCGAGCCTCCCATCCACCAAGCGGGGCAATGATTGTGTTTTTGTGGTTGTGGATCGTTTTTCTAAGATGGTGATTATGGCTGCCTACAAGAAGAACATCACAGCAGAGGCCACTACCAAGCTCTTCTTTGAACGAGTCTGGGTACATTTTGGAATCCCACAAACCATTGTCTCAGATCGGGACAGTCGATTTCTCAACACATTCTAGTCAAGCATCGGGTCACTACTAGACACCAAGATCACCAAATCCACGACCTTCCACCCCCAGACAGATGGTCAAACCGAGGTTGTAAATCGAATGATCGTGCATATCATGCGCATGTATAATTCCAAGCACCCTCGCACATGGGATGAGAGTCTCCCCTATGTTCATCATAGCTACAATCGATCCCTGCATAGCTCAACCGACCACAACCCATTCCAGGTGGGGTTGGGATTCCAACCATTGGGTCCCATAGATGTTGCACTACCCCTTGCGGTCACCTTTGCTGACTCATCTCCTGCTCCAACTGAAGTTGACAAAGCCACCCAGTTCATTGAGCAGATCCAGCAAATCCGCCAATAGGTTCAAGATATCCTACATAAATCCAATGACAAGTACAAGCAGCGCCATGATCAACATCGGGTGCCACATAAGTTTCAGGTGGGCGACAAAGTTTGGTTTCACTTGTAGAAAGAGTGCATTACAAGACCCCATCGGAAGCTTAACCCACTCCATTATGGGTCATATACCATCACCAAGGTTGTGGGTGATAATTCTTCGAGCTCAACATTCCTCCTTTCCTTAGCTTGCACCCAGTGTTCAACATGGATATCCTTTGACCGTATTTCCCACCATTATTGGACACCTCAGAGATAGCAGAACAACTGACACCAATAGAGCTCAACCTCGACTGCATACAACAAGAATCCAGTGATCATATTGTGGAAAAACACATCAAGGGCACTCGCCAACAAAGGATCTAGCTTTATCAAGTTGTCAAAGCAGGGCAACTCCTACACCAAGACAAGTGGTTCATCCGGGGCCAAATTCAGCAAAAATTTCTTCATCTGATGGGGGAACTCAATGCAATGGAGACCATTGCTTCCTAGGGGGGGAGGATTGATCCAGATGGATATCGGTGGCCTCCCACCTATTCCAACTGGCTCATTTTGGCAGTTTTCCAGTTTAGCAGTTTTTTCCCCAGTTTTCGAGTCCCTGACTTGCGGGGCTGTTTTGAGGCCCTAAACAACGTTTTTTAGAGATCACCACAATTGAAATGACTTTCAATAAATAACAACAAAATGTGTAGTCCTCAGATAGACCTTTCCAACGGGCTATCGTGCGCCTAAAACGGAGATCATATGCAAAAGTTATGACCCCGAGAAGTTGATGTACTAACTTACCCAAACGAAGCCCACATGACTTTTGGCACTTCATCTCCTAGGGTTAGGTTTTTTGGATGTTTAGGGTTTTGACATTCTTGTTTATTGTAAAAAGGCCTTCAGGGCCTCATTGTAATCTTCTTCTTGCGAATGAGCTTAGCGGTCACATCTCTTCTTAGAGATAAGCCGTCACCATTCTAGCAAGCTTGTTTCCATTGCATTTTACAGTTTCAACTTATTTCCTTATTGAATAGAAACCAATTTTACTGTATATTTGTTATTCTGTGTTAAGCATTTTTTGATAATAATCTATATTCATTTTGTTCTGCAAATATATTATGGATTAGTCGTGAACTACAAGATACCAAACATCCTGAGAACGTAATAATGTCTTCATCTTGATTGCCCAAACTTTGAAATTTTTCCCTATAAAAACTAGGATTTGTGCAAGACTGCTCCTTGAAGCCATTTTTTGAATTGGAGGGGATCTCTTCGACTCTCTAAAATCCCTAGCGATTTCTCCTCTCCCACTCTCATACCAATTTGAAGGAGAAGGGGCGAATTCAAAACAGTGGCTGTTGTATCAACTCCGGACAAACACACAAAACCAACACAAGAAGAGAGGAGCTGCGGCTCTAAAACTTCATTTATTTATTGCTTATCGACAGAGTCAAACACACCAAATTTATTAATAATAGAAAATTGAAAACTCTCTCTTCTAAAACTTTCTTCAACTAATGAAATTTTTTTATAGTCTAAAATTAAATCTTTTCAAAAATAACTATTATAGTAGTTATATTTTATAGTTATAGTTATATTCTAACAGTTTGGTGTCCTAATGGATGCTGGGAGTAGTTATATTCTAACGGTTTGGTGCCCAAATGGATCTTTCACCTTGAGAACCTCATGGTGCTGGGTGTTGGTTTTAGATGGCATTATCTCCGGTAGAAAAAATTCCTAAACTGAGAAAACTACGCTTGCAGGGAACAAAGACTGAAGAGTTTCCGGTGGAGTTTGGAGCATCTACGGCATTTCGGAATCTGAAAAAGTTCATGAATGAAGATTTTAACAGTTTGAAACGGTTTCCTATTTTGCAGGGTAATGCAATGCCAAACCTACAATATTTGTGAGTCAAAAAATGCAACCACGCGATAAATATGGTCCAAGGATTACGAGATTCCACGCAGAACCATATAGGGGAGAGTTTTAAATGTGTGGATCTTGCAGTCAGATTTACATTGGACTGCACACTGTAAGGATTTGAGAACTTCACAGGTTGTGTCTAAGTTTTATTTTTATTTTTTTAAATTCATTGGGTTCATTTCGTGCTCTGATCTCCTAAATCAAAATAATCTATGAGCATCCTGATATGACG
>JASDQU010440259.1:53827-72267 GCA_032191745.1 Picea mariana | reverse complement strand
AAATTCACAAAGAAATACCTTTTTGGACTGCTGATCCAATTGTAAATTGAAAAGATGTTGAAGGCTTCTTTTACTAATCTCACTGTTGAATGCATGCTGCTTTAGATCTGGACCCTTCTTCTTATCATCTTCCTCTTCATGTCTACTACAAATGGCCTTTGTATGCAAATTTGGAAAATGTGGGTTGTCCTCAACATATACCACAGATGCAATACTTTCACTTACTGATTGGGCAATCTACTCATCACCCTTCAAGTCTTTATGTCTGCTATAATTTTCTTGTGTTTGCAAATTTGAAAGCTGAGGGCTGCTCATAGTATTTTCCACAGATCTGAAATATGTTTATCTATTAATTTCTCCTGTTGATATATGCATTGGTTCTTCGACATCAATACATCTAAAAGAGACATGTTGATTTTGATCAATATTCAAAACAACAAACACATTTGATATGATGTCGGATATGTTACTATTATCCTTCAACACCTCTTGTCCTACATGGTAAATGTCTTCTTCGACAAATAAAGCTTTATGAAACGAAGAAAACACTTCACAACATCCTTCAAAAAGATATTCAACTGGAAAATAATCTTTACAAAAGGAATTGAAGGCTGAATGGAAATCTGCCAAAGAACTAACACTTGCATTAGAAAGAGATCGACACCATTCATGAGCAATTCCCTCTAATGAGAAAAAGAAGATCCGGATCTGAACATCCTCATGTACAATTTCAAGTCAATGATTAAAATCATGAAAATCGAACAAGTGTTCAGTTGGCACTTCCCATTCTTCTCCTCGAAATCTAGGAAGGTTGCGTTCCCATTCATCTCTGCTAGGCACTGGATTAGGGAAACCAACAATACTTGAAAAATCACAGAACGCATACCTCTTGTCTAAGATCTTGTTCATGTCATACCAGTGGAGTCACCAACATATTTATGAACAATGGAGTCGCCACTGAATTCATCCTTCATGGATTCGCCAGATAGATGATTACAACCGAATGATGTCCAGGCTTTGTCTATCATCAAAGATGGATCTATGTCATATCCCAAGGAAGCTGAGCTTCAATCTCCTCTCCCCGACAATGACACTAATTTTTTATCACTCCAAGAAACTCCTTAGGGTTGTAGGCTAAGGATGCTTGGTAACTTAAAAATAATGTGTAGATATGCTTGGAACAATGGGGTCTTTAAAAGATCAATGTAATAGACAACTCATTATTTTCTAAAGAAACAGTGCTTTCAGGAAACAATAATCAGATCAAGTAATTTGAAAGGAGAGGATGAAGAACACTAATCTTGATTGCCAAATACAGTTGGGTGTAGGGCCTAATACAAGATAGAAAGAAAATCCTTCACTTCAAGTCTATGAGCTCAATAAAGAGATAACAGTCTTCATAAGCTAAGATAAACTGAAATAAAGTACAGAAAGGGAAACATGGATATTTTTGATATTGAAAATGAAAGGAGACTGTAATTTTATTTTGTAAATAAGAGTCTATACAGTAGCACAAAAAATATTCCCAGTTTGAACCCCCTAGTGCTCCAAATGTCTTTGGCTTTATAGCCTTACAAGATGAAATCTAGATCCTTGAAAGATGGATCATATTTATTAAAAATATTCAAATCAAAACAGATACAACAAGTATAGGATGAGATCCTATAAAAATGGATCTAGAATACTAAAAATGGAAAAACAAAACAAAATAGGAAAAGGTCCTATCTAATGATCTCTAAGAGTAGTAGATTGTTGATGAAGTGCAATTTTAGCCTCCCAAGGCTGTTTGATTTGGTCCTTGAAAGATAAAATTCGAATTGGATGATGTGTCTTCAAACCCCTGATATTATGCCTTTGAAAATATGCCAAATGTAGTTGAAAAACCTCTTTTTGACCTTATCCCTCAAAACTAGCCTTTGAATCAAACTTGATAATTCAACAACTGTCCATTTGAAGTGGTTTCAAACCATTCAAACCCAAAAAATCCTGATCTGGGCAAAAATTCAGCTATTCTGGCCGTGACATGCTTTCACCAGCTAATTTACCCCAAAATCCACTCCTTAGCTGGTGAAAGGCGGAGCTTTCACCAGCTAACTAGCAAAATTCAAGACGGGTTAGCTAGTGAAAGCGCAGATTTTTAAAAATCAAATTTCTCAGTCATGGAGAGTCCATTTTTCATGCTTAAATAGTCGATCAACATCTACAAATCCTAAGATTTCCAATGGTGCTTTCAAATATGCATTTGGAGCCCAAGAATCTAGTCAAATTTTCCCTACAATATTAGGCATCATTCTTTCAAAAATGCCAGTGCATTTTTTTATCACTAACACATTTGAATCTCGATGTGCTTCGTCTGCTGCCTCTAAAATAGATCTCTGCAGAACTTCAGAGTGCTCTGCTTGTCACACCAGATGAGGATCAACTGATGAAACTGAATTCCCAACTCAATGAGAAAATGTTGTAGCCACATAGCCTGAATGGTTATGTTAACTACCTCTTTGTACTCTAACTCAACTGAAGATAGAGCAATAAAAGACTGCTTCTTGCTCAACCAACAAATAGGCACAGAACCAATACTAAGTGAGTAACTAGATGTGGACCTGCAATCAATGCTATTTCCAGCCCAGTCAGAATCAATGAATCCGTTGAGATCCAATGTAGATTCTGATGAATAATGAATCCCAAAGGTGATGGTGCCCTGTACGTATCAAAGGATACACTTTGAATCCTTCCAATGTAGCTCATGCGGCTCATGCATGAACCTGGAGACTGCTCCCACTGCATAGGAGAGGTCTGGTATGGATTGTGTGAGATACAAAAAGCTCCCCATTAGTTGTTTGTACAATGTGTTGTCAACTAATGGAGTTTCCTCGCCATCCTCAAGTATGACTCATGATAGGAAAGAAGTCAGGGAAGACTTGATGTCTGTCATGTGGAATCTCTCAAGGAGATCTCATGCATACTTGGTTTGAGACAATTTGATGCCTGATGCATCCTGACTGATCTCAATTCCAAGGAAGAAATGTAGTAGACCCATTTATGTCAACAAGAACCTGTCATGCATAATCCTCTTGATTGCAACAATCGTTGAAGTCGAGCAACCAGTGATCAACAAATCATAAACATACAGAACTAGGTGTAGAAGTGAATCAACCGTCTTGGGCATGTAAACATTCGAGTCTGATTTAAAACATACAAAGTTCTGTGACAAATGGTAGGAGTCCATCTTGGCATACTATGCCCTTGGAGCCTGCTTGAGCCATAAAGAGACTTCTTCAGTCGACATACCAACGATGAATCATGAAAAAATCCCTGGGGTTGCTCCATATAGATCTCCTTAGAGATATCTTTGTGAAGAAATGCATTCTTCACGTCCATATGATGGACTTACCATCCTTTGGCTGCCACAATGGCAAGTGCCAAACATATAGAATCCATATTTACTACTGGGGAGAAGGTCTCATCATCGTCAATGCCAAGCACCTGTTGAAAGCCTTTAGAAACTAGCATGGCTTTGTATCTGCTAATATGTTCATTCATTGTGCTTTTGGTCCTGTAAACCCATCTACACCTGGAAAATTTTCTTCCTGAAGGAAGGGGAACCAGATCGCAAGTTTGGTTTTCGAGGAGGGAGTTGTACTCCTCCTGCATAGCATATTCCCAAAAGGGATTTCCAACAACCTCACCATAAGAATGTGGATCTAAAGAATGAACCAAGAAAAGATTTCTGGGTTGCATCGGTTCAGTGGCAGTGACTGCAAAAGGAGGCTCCCCGAAATTAGATCGAGTACTCCTAGTATCAGTTGGATCACCAACAAGATCCCCTGCATCCTGAAGAGTAGTCTGGGCCCACTTAGGCCTCTGCTTTGGCTTTGCATCTACATCTGGATGCACTGACTCTGCATCTGAATGTACTGACTTTGTATTTGGATCATATGAATCCTTTGAATCAGAACTCTCATCTGAATAAGAGTCGACATGTGCATGCTCATCATCTCTGATAGGTGGAAGAACAAAAATGTCTGCATGTGGCTGCTGAGGTACATGTGAGACACTTTCCTTGAATTGGACACTACGCTCAATGATGAGCTGATTCGAGGAAAGATAAATGAGTATGTATCCCTTCACAATGTCGGGGTATCCAATAAATATACACTCTATGCTTTGTGGATCAAGTGCCTTCCTCTTCTCAAAGGGAATCTTGGCCCATGCACGTGAACTAAAAATGTAGAAGGGGTCACTTCTGGTTTGAGGCTGCTCCAAGCCTTGTAGGGGGTCTTATCCTTGACAGATCTATGGGGAGATCTATTTTGGATGTAGATTGCACAATTAAGTGCTTCATCCCATAACCTCCGTGGTAGTGACTTTGCATGTAACATGCAAGATTCCATCTCTTTTATAGATCTATTTTTCCGCTCAACAACTTTATTTTGCTGTGGAGTTTAGGGAACCGTCTGCTGCAACTGAATCCCTTCCTCATGAAAAATATTTGTATCTCATGGGTGACATACTCTCCCCTATTATCTGTCCAGAGGACATTGATTTTCTTTCTTGACTATGTCTCAACAAGGGCTTTGAAATCTTCTAGGTGTTGAAAGACCTATGATTTTTGCCTCAGAAAGAAAATCCATGTGAAGTGTGATAAATCATAAAACAAAATGAGCACGTACCTTGATTTTACAATTGATGGATGTGGAAAAGGGCCTATGGGGTCACAATGGATCAGATATAAAGGAGAGGAAGCGTTCTGAGTCTTTCCTTTGTCGAATTTCTCTTGAGGGTGTTTTCCAAGAGCACATCCCTCACAAATTCCTTTGGAGAAGTGGATGTCGGGTAGACCATCAACCATTCCTCGCTTTCTAAGCTGTTGCATATATCTGAAATTTAAATGCCCAAACCTTTCATGCCATATCATTTTGCTTTCATCAACATGGGTAAGCAATAATGTAGAATCTTGTTTAATAAATTCAGAGAATGTGTAGAGTCTAGATTGATGATTTATCTCACTAGTAGAAAACTTGGAACTGGTTTGCATGTCATAGATATCCCATCAGGTGTGAATATGAATCTCTTTTTGATGCCGTAGTTTTCATCTGATACACAAAAAGAATATTGACAGAAAGTTTGGGAACGTGTAGCACATTCTCAAAGCTTCCATTTGTGAGTTCAATTCTTCCTTTGTCGGTGACCTCGACTGGAGAGTTGTCCCCCATCAAAATAGGAGGACCTTTGCATGCATCCAATGAAGAATAGAATTCTTTTTTGGTAGCCATGTGGTGTGATGCTCCTGAATCTATGATCCAAGCATCGGGAGAGGAGTTGATGGCAATCAAAGCATGGCCAGAATTTCCTTTCTTGGGATTCTGATCTTCTAGCTTCTTCTTCTTGGCACCCTTGGGGATGCGATCTCCAAGGTTGTTTTGTTGAAGTATTTGGGTCATTATATCTTTCTATTTCTGAATACAAGCGGATTTTGGATGGAATCTTTTATGGCAGTAAGTGCATTTCTCCCCTTTTCTTCCCTTTCCACCTCTGGATCCGGAGGCATCATTGAAGGGTTTTGAGCACCCTTCCTTCTTCATATTTGCATGTGCTTTCCTTTTGTCTTTATATTTATATTTTTGATATTGATGACCACTGCCATATTGCATAGTAAGTGCATGTGCCTTTGGGCCTTTGATTTTTCCCATGTTGATGAGCTTATTTTTCTCTTGTGTCAAAGATTCGATAAGTTCTCAAGAGAGGGCATCTTCCAGGTGGCTAGAGGTGAATCTAACTAAATGAAATGTGGATACGAACACTAAGTATTCTGGACCAATTTTGAAAAGAATGGTGAGAACCATTTGTTTCTCTTCCTTATATTTATCAACCCCGCAAGACTTGAGTTGCAACAACAAATCCCTATATTTGGTAAAGAAATCTTGGAGATTGTCGAAGCTTTTTGGATCCAATGTGAGAAATTCCAGCTCAATCATGTGTCCCCTCATATCTTCCCATTTTTCCAAAAATCCCTTCCATGGTGGTCCAGACTTCATTGGGGGTTTTACAGGAGGATATGTGAAAGAGGAGTTCAGGAGAAATGAGACTGCAAATTGTTCTGAACGCTTCATCCATTTAATTTAGATACTTGGATTTTTCTATGGATGATGTTGGTTCTGTTTCTTTGTTCATGGTTAAACCGTACAATCCTCTTCTTCGAAGATGGATTATCATATTCTCCTTCCATGCAAAGGAATTGTATGGTGTAAGAATGAATTCTTTTGAAAATTCCATTTTTTCGTTGTCTTCAATCTTCAGTACTTGCAAAAATAATTTGGTGTGTATTTTCCCCAGTAGTTCGTCGACTCTGATACCATGTAAATGTGTTGAAACTGCACAAAATAGATTTATCTAGGAATTGACATACACAGTTGCAGAGAAAATATGAGAAAATAGAAGTAGGAGAGAAAGAATGGAAGAATTCTCATTAACCAAATGAATGAATGATAATTTACACATGATATGTTATGTATAACTCAAATAATGTGTATAAGTCAAATAATGCACAATGGAGGAGAAGCCAATCCACCATAGTGGTGGTCTATAGTGATCTGAAAACACACCAACACTTACAGGAATAAACTGCCACCTAGTCTAGTCTCTCAGGCAGTTACGTGAGTGAACTGTCAGCTAGTCTGAGTTAACTAGTTTCTCAGTCTTCAGTTAACTGTCTGAAACATAATGAAGTGAGGAGGAGATCAGGGAATAATGAGTAATGCGCTAGTTTGGTGATGATACTAAGGACAATGTGCATTAGTTGGTGATGATCCCAATGCTACTTGGTGATAATCCTAATGTGGCATCTAGACTCCACTCAACCGATCAAACTGAAGTGTGAATTGGAGAGAATATTCTCCCTAAAATATAGGAGACTGAATAATGACTAATAAACTGATCTAGATGGATTTTGGTGGCCTCCCACCTATTCCAATTGTCTTATTTTGGCAGTTTTCCAGTTTGGCAGTTTTTTCCTAGTTTTTCGGGTCCCTGACTTCCAAAGCCATTTTGAGGCCCTAAGCAATTTTTTTAGGGCTCGCCACAGTCAAACTAGAGATGTAGTTAGAGTCTGAAAACATGGGTAGTCCTCGAATATAAATTTCCAATGGGTTTTCGTGTACCTAAAACGAAGATCGTATGCAAAATTTACGACCCTGGGAAGTTGATGTACTAGCTTACCCCAATGGGGCCCACATGACTTTTGGCGATTCATATCCTAGGGTTATGTTTTTGGATGTCTAGGGTTTTGGCATTCCTATTTATTGTAAAAAATGCTTGGAGAGCCTCATTGTAACCATCTTCCCTCAAATGAGCACAACTGACACATCTCTTCTCAGAGATAAGCCACCACCATTCTAGCAAGCTTGTTTTCTACTACATTTTACAGTTTCAACACATTTTCTTATTGAATAGAAACTAGTTTTACTATATCTATGTTATTGCATATCTATTATTCTTGTGTCTCTGTGTTAAGAATAATAATAATCTATATTAATTTTTGTTCTTTTCATAAAATCTAGATCAGTGGTATCAAAGTGGTCTGCTCCTTGTCGTTCTTAATGCATGTCCCCGATGGGGTCAGGGTACAAAGAATTGGGTCTCGAGCTTGTTTCTCTTGAGGAAAATAGCTCTCACACACCCAAGAGACCTCTCATGGCGGGAGAAAATAAAGACGGCGAGACAAGATATCCTTTCAAAATGTTGCTCGAGGAAGTCCCCACACAACAGAGGAACGAAATGATTGGATAGTTTTGGGCAAATCCTTCGATGACTACCAACACATATTCCTCAAATGGAGGTGCCACCCCCTTCAAGGTACAAATAAACTTTGATATTCCCATATTTGAAGGTCAAATAGATGCATATGTTGTAGACAAATGGTTAAATTTGATAGAAGGGTATTTTTCTGTCCATAACTTTTCAAAAAGAGAAAATATTACGTTTGCGCTCCTCAAAGTCGTCCCCCATGTCAAATATTGGTGGGAGAATTTCTGTGAGAAAAGGGAAACAAAGGAACCCTCATTATTTACAGTCGTGGTCACCTAAGAGTCCTTTAGGGACACTATAAAGGAAAAATACTACCCTGTTGGAAGTTATGACGATTTGTATACAAAATGGACCACACTGTGGCAAGAAAGAGACCAAGCAGTGCCAGAGTTCAAAAATATCTTCCATACCTTGTGCACCAAGATAGGTATCAAAGATTCTGAGTGACATCTAGTGCTTAAGTATAGTATTGGTTTGCATAGATACATCTAGGCCAAAATGGAGTTTTTGGACATCTCCCCCTTGGGCGCAGCCTATCGCTATGCCGCTAAAATTGAGCAAAAGCTTAAACCAAAGACGCAACAATTTGGGCCTGGGAACCCTTCACATCAGAAGAAATTAAAGGGAAGCTCCAACCCACAAAAAAAAGGATAGAGAAAAGACAGACAACCTCAGGAAAACCAATCTAGGCTGTAAGAAAAGAAGGACACCAGAAAGACAAAGAAAGATACCGGGAAGTGGTGGAACTTCCATAAGAGCCCCTGGAATAACAATGTTGATTGTCGCTCCAAGAAATCACTGGTGGATGAGGTGAAATACTATGAGTCAGATGTAGGTTCTGACTCTGAGTCAAAACCAGAAAGGGGGAGGCAGATCATTGATGTGGAACCTAGTGCCAATGTTGCTACCACCAAGGCCTATCCCGATGAACTAGATGAGCCAGAAGAAGGAGGGTGCCTCTTTCATTCATAGATGTGGGTAAAAGGCACCCCACTGCACTTTATCGTTGATAGCGATAGCCAAAAGAACCTCATCTCAGAAGAGGTTGTCAAGCGGCTAGCCCTGCTGACAACGCTGTACCCACAACCCTACACCATTGGATGGCTCCGCCAAGGAAGCAATCTCCGCATCAGCCAACAGTGCTTCCTGTCGTACGACATCAAGCCCTTCAAAGATGAGGTATTGTGTGATGTTGCTCCTCTCGAAGTTTGTAATGTTATTTTGGGCCAACCTTATTTATGAAAATGTCATGTTGTATATGAGTCTAGGCATCGTAGTGTTATTATTACTTTGAACATGAAATTATATAGGATACCTGAGGCAGTTCCACCTAGTGCTATTTCCTTGATCTCTTCCAAGCAATGCAGGAAGGTCATCTCTCAGACTAGGAAGTTTGTCTTCT
The DNA here is from genome assembly GCA_032191745.1 of Picea mariana. Classification (NCBI taxonomy): domain Eukaryota; kingdom Viridiplantae; phylum Streptophyta; class Pinopsida; order Pinales; family Pinaceae; genus Picea; species Picea mariana. The sequence goes on along the minus strand of JASDQU010440259.1, from coordinate 63,062 downwards.
TTGTGATTCACTCTTAGAGTGAGAGAAATATTGCGTCCATATCCAAGGCCTCTGCGGTCGACTTCTCCACACAATATAAGCAAGTGGACAAGGTCATGGATGAATACAAAGATATCTTCTCCTCACCTATCGGGGTACCTCTACACCATCAGGTCAAGCATCCCATCGATCTGACCCTCGACACACCACTACCCAATGGGATAGTCTACCATTGCTCTCTGTTAGAGAATGAGGATCAAGTGACAGATCCAAGAACTGCTCCACAAGGGGCACATCCATCCCGAATCATCTCTTTGTGGGAGCCTAATCGTGATGGTGCAGAAGAAAGATGGGACCTAGTGACTCTGCATTGATTACCGGGCCCTAAATAAAATCATAGTTAAGAAATGGTACCCGATTCCTAGAATCGATAACCTCCTTGATCAGATCAAGGGGGGAAAATACTTTAGTAAGATTAATCTGAAGTATGGCTACCACCACGTCCCCATAGAACAGATAGATGTATGGAAGAAACCCTTCAAGTCAAAAGATGGTCTTTTTTAATGGCTAGTCATGCCCTTTGGTTTGACAAATGCTCCAGTACCTTTCATGAGGATGATGGATGATATCCTGCGACCTTTCACCAATACTTTTGTAGTGGTGTATCTGGATGACATCCTCATCTACAACAAGACGTGGGTGGAAGACTTGCAGCACATTCAACAGGTTCTGCACACCCTGCGACAACACAAGCTATATGCCAACTTGGAAAAAATCTTCTTAAACATGAACAAGGTCTAGTACCTAGGCTACATCATGGATCAACATGGTGTGTTTGTGGATCCAACCAAAATCTAGGTCATCCATGATTGGCCAGCCCCAACCACACTCACTGAGCTTCGAAGCTTCTTAGGCCTTTCCAATTTCTATCGCAGGTTCATGTTGGGATTCTCCCATATTGCATGGGCCCTCAACCAACTAACCAGTGGTGGTGGTAAGGAAAATTTTGTGTGGGGCCTGTCCCAACAACAATCATTCAATGATTTAAAGAAACACTTGTGCTCAGCCCTAGTACTTTCATTACCAGACCTGAAACAACCCTTTGATATCAAGACAAATGCTTTGGACTATGCTGTGGGCACAAATCTCACTCAGCATGGCAACCCCGTGGCCTATCATAGTGAGACACTATCAGATTTTGTCCGCAAGTACCCTACTTACGACAAAGAAATGTACTCCATTGTGTAAGCCTACCACCCGTGGAGACATCACATTCTCAGGAAGGAGACAATCATCCACATAGATCATAAACCACTGCAATTCATGCGACACAGTAAAAATTGTAGAATGAGCACCATCAGAAGTGGTCCACATACTTGCAGCAGTTCCACCTCAACATCAAGTATAAAAAAGGTAGTACCAATTGAGTCATTGATTTCTTCAGCTGACCTCCAGTCGCGACACTTACCACAGTGCTAGACTCTTGCATCCATGAGACCTCTGGATGACCCAACCTCTATGAGATAGACCCTGACTTCCCTACCACATACCAAATGTTGGGCGCAAACTCAATTGTTGTTAATTTCCATCTTTAGGATGGGATATTGTGTCGACTGGACCATTTCTACGTTCCATCAAGTGAGTGAAGGAAGCTGATTTGGGAATCCCACTACAGTCGAGTGGAAGGACACTTCGGTGTCGAAACGAAAGTGGCAGTTCTGCAGAAACATTTCTACTGGCTGAAACTTCGACAGGATGTAAACAAGTATATCAGGTCCTGCACTGCCTGTGATATTTCCAAATCGAACACTAAGAAATAGGGTCTGTACACCCCCCATTCATGTTCTTGATAGGTTATGGGAATCCATCTCAATGGACTACATGTCAGGCCTTCCTTCCACCAAGAGGGGCAACGACTGTGCCTTTGTGGTTGTTGATCATTTTTCCAAGATGGCGATCTTGGCCGCCTGCAAGAAGAGAATCACAACAGGGGCCACTACCAAACTCTTCTTTGAATGAGTTTGGGTACATTTTGGAATACCACAAACCATTGTCTCAGATCGGGATAGTCAGTTCCTCAACATATTCTGGTCGAGCCTCCGGTCACTGCTGGACACCACGCTCACCAAGTCCACTGCCTTCCACCCCCAGAGAAATGGCCAAACTGAGGTCGTCAATCAGATGATAATGCATATCCTGTGCATGTACAATTCCAATCACCCCCACACATGGGATGAGAGTCTTCCTTGTGTTCAACATAGCTACAACAGATCCCTACACAGCTCAATCGACCACAACCCCTTTCAGGTCGGGTTGGGATTCCAACCATTGGGTCCCATGGATGTTGCACTACCTCTTGTGACCACCTCAACCGATTCATCACCTACTCCAACTGAAGCTAACAAAGCCTCCCGATTCATTGATTGGATCCAACACATCTTCTAATAGGTTCAAGATATTTTACAGAAGTCCAATTCCAAGTACAAGTAGCGCCATGATCAACACCGGGTGCCACACAAGTTTCAGGTGGGAGAAAAAGTGTGGTTACAATTAAAGAAAGAATGCCTTACAGGGCCCCATCAAAATCTTTTCTCACTACATTATGGCCCTTACACCATCACCAAGGCTGTGGGTGACAATGCTTTTGAGCTCAACATTCCTCCTTTCCTTGGCCTGCACCCAATGTTCAACATGGATCTCCTTCGACCATACTTCCCACCATTGTTGGACATCTTAGAGATAGTAGAACAATTAACAACAACATATATCAACCCTGACTACATGCATCAAGAATCCAGTGATCAAATTTTGGACACACAGGTCAAGGGCAGCTCCTACAGCAAGGCAAGTGGCTCACCTGGAGCCAAATTCAACAGAAATTTCCTCATCTGATGGGGACACTCAACATAATGGAGACTATTGATTCCTAAGGGGGGATTATTGATCCATATGGATTTCAATGGCCTCCCACCTATTCCAATTGGCTCATTTTGGTATTTTTCCAGTTTGGCAGTTTTTTTGTAGTTTTTGGGTCCTTGACTTCCGGGGCCATTTTGAGGCCCTAAGCAACATTTTTAGGGCTCACCACAGTTAGAATATAGAAAAAGTTTGAGTCTGATGGAAACTTGTGTAGTCCTCGAATAGACCTTTCCAACGAGCTATCGTGCAGCTAAAACAAAGATCGTATGCAAAAGTTACGACCCCAAGAAGTTGTTGTACTAGCTTACCCCAACGAGGTCCACATGAATTTTGGTGATTCATTTCCTAGGGTTAGGTTTTTGGATGTATAGGGTTTTGTAATTCCTGTTTATTGTAAAAAAGGCTTGGAGAGCCTCATTGTAACCATCTTCTCGTGAATGAGCACAACCGACACAACTCTTCTCAGAGATAATCCGCCACCATTCTAGCAAGCTTGTTTTCCATTGCATTTTACAGTTTCAACACATTTTCTTATTGAATAGAAACCCGTTTTACTGTATCTCTATTATTGCATCTCTTTTATTCTTGTGTCTCTGTGTTAAGAATAATAATAATTTGTATTCATTTTCATTCTGCTCATAAAATCCGGATCATAAACATAGGGAAAACCTTAGGAAAAATAAATCCTAGGTGTGTGTGAAGTATCTCCAACAGTAAGTCCCATGATGGTTGGGAAACCTTGGATAAGGAATACAAGGGATCTATCAAGGTAAAATTTGTCAAAATCCAAATGCTGAGAAGAGATTTTGAATCTCTTACTATGAAATAAAATTAGAGTGTTGAATCTTTTATTACTAGAGTTCAAAATATTGTGAATGTTATTCATGCTATAACCCTTCACTATTGTTATAGTGGATTCAAGGGATTTATCAAAACTAACCCTTGTTGATATGTTTGGAAGCCGGATTTATCAAAACCAACCCTTGTTGATATGTTTGGAAGCCTTCAAGTACATGAAGACATGTTAAAAGAATGAGGAAGCTCAAGATCAATCTTTCCAAAGCAATTTGAAGGCTTACAAAAAGAAGAAACAATATTTTGTTAAGGTTTAAGATATTATTAGAGTTCTTTGCATTTCACTAGATAACAATAGCATAAGATAGGATCACTGAGAAATACACAATCACAAGAGACACATCATTTATCCTGGGAAACCCTCATGGGGGAGAAAACCCAGTAAAACTTCCTTATTATAGATAACCAATACAATGCCAAGAGATAACTCAAACAAATACAAAAATTCCTCTCCCAAGAATGCGCCTCTCTCTCCCCCTCTCTCTCTCTTCTCCAACTACAACTCCGAAACTTGCTTCTCAATGAACAAGTGAGTGTGTATCTAAATGAGGCACTAGCCTCCTTATTTATACAACTATGGCACGTGTGGACGGAGGTGTCTCTTCACTAGCAGGGTCAACTTCTTCTTCTGGGTGGTTATAACCACCTTTAATATATTCTGGGACCCCTTTAATATATTCTGGGGCCGACTTCTTATTCTGCCTATTACAATTATGTTTTGACCAATCTGCAAAAGGGTGGTCTTTTACAATAGCCGACATGATCAATCCACAATAGGGGATTGATCTAATGAATAATACAACAATAATAATTAGAATACACTTTGAAGTTACATTATTTCAACACTCCCCCTTAACAAGAAGGGTATTCTACAACAACATTAGGCGAGAGAGAGGACAACATCATCAACAACATCAGGCGGGTGAGAGGACAACATCATCATTATCATCTTGGAACACTTAATGGCATATCTATAAATCATCAAAAAAATTTCTCATCATCAACACAACATAGAGGCTGGAGCATCATCAACACAACATAGAGTTGGGGTAGCATCATCATCCTCATCGGTATGAGGCTAAGGTAACATCATCATCATCTTCAGCATTAAAGCTGAAATAATATCATCATCATCATCTTTAGCAAGGACTCGGGAGCTGAAGTGGCATCATCATCATCATCTTCGACAAGAGGCTGAAGTGGCATCATCATCACCATCTTTAGCAAGAGGCTGAAGTGGCATCATCATCATCATCTTTAGCAAGAGGCTGAAGTGTCATCATCATCATCAACTGCATCGACATGGATTAGTATAACACTAATACATCCTCATCATCAATAACAACACAAGGTTGATATAACATAAAAAGAAACAATATCACAGCACAAAGGCTGGCAACACATCATCACAACACGAGGCTGACAACACAACACAAGGCTGGAAACACATCATCACAGCACGAGGCTGGCACATCATCACAACAATTAGGCTTGCACATCATCACAACAATTAAGCTAGCACATCATCACAACAATTAAGCTAGCACACCACACATCAATTAAGCTGGAAAACACCACACAACAATTAAGCTGGAAACACAACACAACAATTAAGCTGGAATCACAACACATCAATTAAGCTGGAATCACAACACAACAATTAAGCTGGAAGCACAATACTAGACTGGCTTTATGTCACAACAATTAAGCTGGAAGCACAACACAACAATTAAGCTGGAAGCACAGTACTAGACTGGCTTTATGTCACAACAATTAAGCTAGAAGCACAATACTAGGTTGGCATATCTCAACACAACAATTAAGCTGCAAGCACAGTACTAGACTGGCTTTACATCACAACAATTAAGCTGGAAGCACAGTACTACGCTGGCATATCTCAACATAACAATTAAGCTGGAAGCACAGTACTAGACTAGATTTACGTCACAACAATTAAGCTGGAAGCACAGTACTACGCTGGCATATCTCAACACAACAATTAAGCTGGAAGCACAGTACTAGACTGGATTTACATCACAACAATTAAGCTGGAAGCACAGTACTAGGCTGGCATATCTCAACACAACAATTAAGCTGGAAGCACAGTACTAGACTGGATTTACGTCACAACAATTAAGCTGGAAGCACAGTACTAGGCTGGCATATCTCAACACAACACTACTCCCCCTTTCGAGGGAGGTCCTTTCAGACTATACCAATCTTATCTCGAAAGTGCTCAAACTTTACATGAGATAGAGGCTTGGTCAACACATCGACAACCTGTTCATCCATGCTAACATATTGGAGCTTTATGGCTCCTCTCTGCACCATGTCATAGATGTAATGATGTCGTATCTCTATGTGCTTCGACTTGTCATGAAATACATGATTCTTTGTCATCTTTATGCAGCTTTGCTTGTCACATAGGATCATGGTTGCTTCCATCTCTAGGTTGAATGGACCTATCAACAACTTTCGAAGCCATATAGCTTCGCAGCTGGAAAAACACACAATAATGTATTCTGCTTCCGCTGTACTGAGAGCAATGCTGGATTTCTTCCTACTCTGCCATGAGATCATGGCTAATCCCAAAATGAAACAACATCTTGAAGTGCTCTTCCTGTTAGAGACACTTCCAACCCAATTTGAATCAGTGTACCCACTCAGTGTGAAATCATGATCTCCATCATAGCTGAGACCTCAATCTAATGTACCCTTAAGGTACCTCATCACATGTTTTGCAGCAGCTAGGTGAACATATTTGGCTTCTACCAGAAACTGACTCAAGGTGTTCACGACAAAACAAATATCTGGTCTGGTGTTCGTCAGGTACATCAGCGATCCAATGATCTGTCTATACAGTGTGGCATCAATCAATTCTGACGAAGTGTCGACCAATAGCTTCATCTTCATTTCCATGGGTGTATTCATGGACTTGCACTCCAACATGTCAAATCTCTTCAGGATTTCGACTGCATACTTCCCTTGGTTAAGGAAGATTCTCTCTGGACTCTGCCATACTTCAAGACCTAAGAAATAATGCATTAGGCCAAGGTCTTTCATCTCAAATTCTGCGGTGAGCTTCTTCTTACAATCGGTGATGAGATTTTCTTCTCCAGTTAATAATAAGTCACCCACATACATCAGCAATATCATCGACTCATCATTCATAACCTTGAAGTAGAGGTTAGAATCAACTTTACTATTGGTAGAGCCCAAGCTCGTTAGGAAACTATCAATTCTGCCATATCAAGCTCTAGGAGCTTGCTTCAACACGTACAGATCTTTCTTCAACTGACATACATGAGTCTTTCTATATTCAATCTTCAAATCAAATTTTCTCATTACATTGTACCAATCTGGTACACTTGCTCAGCTGCAATTCAATCTACACAATCATGTGCTATCTTTATGTGCTTTCTGCAAGGCACTATCTGTCTCATTGTCTGGGAGTATGTCCTCTACTCTCTCTGCAACTGTTCCTTCTGGAATCTGGGACTATGCACCTGCAGCTGCTCTGAGGCTGAGAATGACTGATTCATTCTCACTGTGGATGCTAAAATCTAAGAGTAACTCCTCTTATTTTATCACAACAACGGTTTCATCTGAAACTGAGAGTGGCTCAATAACTGATACTGAGGATATCTCTTCTTCTTTCATGGGGGTAATGCTATCATAGTCATGTATCCATGACCCAACTGATGTACTGCACCAACTTCCACTCAATTTTTTAAATATGGGGATTGCTCCCCCTACATCTCATACTATATATGAATCATGGTTATAAATACTGGAACTATTTCTTCAATAAGTATCTCGTCATAGTCTTCTCCCCTTTGCTAGGAGAATCCTCTGGACATACATTAGGCTTTGTACATCTGCAACATGTTTGATCTGTATAGATCAATATTGGAAGTCAATACTGACCTCTCTTCTAGTCTCATGGAAGAATCCATATCCTAGTCTTTCTGACTGGCTTCCTTCTTTGTCACTGAAACAAGGGAATCTTCCCAGGAGGTTTCATATCTTCTAGAAGTTTCTGAAGCTACGATCTAGTCTTCTCATGACATATGTCTTCCAGTCTTGGAAGTTGTCTCTTCATCTGATCCTTTCTGAGAACATGCTTACTCTCGATTTCTTCTGAGTCTACAAGGACTTCATCAACTCTTATAGGGTATACTTGGTGTTGCATACCAATTCTAAATATGAAAGACTGAGTCGGGATTCAAACGAGGTTTGCTTCCCATTCTAATGTTCAGTCATCTTTGGAGCCTTCTACTCCTTTTGATTAATCTTCATATGAGATACTCTGAATCTCAAGAGATAGCTTTCTTCTTCATCTTCTTTGGTACATGAGTGTATATGGTCATGTCCATAGTTTGCTTCATGTCTCATCTAATATGTTTCCTTCTGCAACCTTCACTATAGCTTTCTCAGGGTTATCGCCTGTGACCTGAAACAAGGTCAACAAAACATCAAGCAAGAATAATATCCTTTTGATAATAGTAGATAAAGCAATAGCACGAACAATCATCACAGTAGCTCCTTTAGAGCTATCACTCGTGGTTTGTCTGAAGCAAAGATCAAAAGTGAGAGATACAATATGAAATGAGGTCAACACTCTTATAGTGTTGTGATCGAACATTCCTCCATGGAAACCTGGAACTAACACACGAGGTTTGTCCTAGAAGAGGTGTTAGTTGTATCAAGCAAATGATTACATTAAGTATTTACCTCTATATGCTCACATGCTACCAAGTATNATAGTGGTTACTTGTAAAGGGGTAGTCATCAATTTGTCATGTGTACCTTTGAATCTTATCAACTTGATTAATCAAACCTGGAGCCTTGTCCTCAAGAATGAGTGTGTTTGATTTTCTTCCAAGTCTCCTTCACTCAAGATGATGAGTGCTTTCTTCAACCTGTCTTCTGTACTAAGACAATATGCTATCTTGAAAGAAGGTTAGGTTAGAGGATAAACTCTACGATCTCAACTTTTAATCCATCTAATACCTTGACTCAGATTTTGATCAAAGGTTAGAATGATGGTCATAGATACAACATGCAACACTAATCAAAATAATGTCATAACAACTAGATGCATATCAGAATAATCACACCTAGGTTGCATTATTCCTTTGAATGTGTTGGATCTTGAGATCCTTCTGAATCTATGGCAAGAGATCCCTTCTCTTGCAAATACCCTTTAAAGCTTAATCGTTTAAACATGTGTGAGTACATACCTCTGATGACATTTGCAGGTAGAGGCACCATCTGGTAGCAACGATAATGATCACCAACTCTTAAGAACTTAAAGGGTGACTACAACTGGTACTACGGCTGCAACTACAACTGATACTGCAACTGCAATTGATACTGCAACTGGTTCTGAGACTACAACTGCAACTGGTTCTGAGACTACAACTGCAACTGTAACTTAGGGTTTTATGAGGAAACTCTAATTTTTCAAACTTCGAATTTT
>JASDQU010440259.1:33404-47782 GCA_032191745.1 Picea mariana | reverse complement strand
GGATATCCATTGGTCAATCCAAATATGTTGAAGATTTGTTGAAGAGGTTTAACATGCAAGGTTGTAAACCTGTGAGTATTCCCTTAGTTGTTGGGAGTAAATTGATGGAGGAAGATGAAACTCCACTTTGTAATGTCACTCTATAGATCTCTGATTGGCAGTCTTATGTATCTGAAAGACACTAGACCAGACATCATATTTGTTGTGAGACTGGTTTCCAAGTTCATGCATCAACCTCATGAATCTCATTGGCGGGCAACCAAAAGAATCCTCAGATATGTAAGTGGTACAAAATTGTTTAGATCGTTTTATAATGCTACTGATGATTCCAATGTTGTAGAATACACAGATGCAGATTGGGAAGGTTGCTTGGATGATCGGAAGAGCACTTTTAAATATGCTTTTCTCTTTGGAAGAAATCTTGTTTCTTGGAGTAGTAAAAAGCAACCCACTCTAAAAGTTAGATAATTTTTTATGAGTTTTTAAAGAGTTAGATAAAATAATTTGGGAATAAAACTAATAAATATATATTTTTTTAAATATCTATTTTATAAAGACATTTCAAAAATACTTAATTCATAAAGATCTAATAAAATTCAAAATTTCAAAAAATACTTAATTCATAAAGATCCAATAAAATTCAAAATTTCAAAAAATACTTAATTCATAATGATCCAATAAAGATCAAATAAAACTCAAAATTTCATTTTCAAGTTATGAAGTTATAAGAATAACATGACAAATAAGAATAATTAATTTAATTTTAAAAATTGATAACCCAACCTTTATAATCATGGTTATCAACTCAATTCCCTACATATTAATAAACACAACTATTTTATTTATTTAACTTGGAGTTCGAATTTTTAATTAGTTGTAATGATTAAATTTGAACGAAATGACATGTTCATTTTCACAAATTCTTATTTAAATTAAGTCAATTCTCAGTGTGTTCTTAATACACGATTAGTTATTTGAAGGAGTGTAGTCATGTTTTTTAACGATTAGGGAACTCGAACTTTTAACAATGTTTTTGGAGAAATTTGTTCCAATTAAAGACGTATAAGTGCCCACCCTTATCCAGGGGGACAATTAACATCCGTTTTACTGCAGAATCACCAATGCATAAGAAAAATCCATGTCGCATGTGGTTTAACACAAATATTAGATACGCATATTCACACAAATATCCAGACAAATGTCAAGATACGTATATTCACATGCAGTTTCATTCACCCACGATTACTAGAGGTCTTGGGTTCACTCCCCCAACCTATTTCACTCACAGTTTCGAAAGTGTGGGCGCAATTACGAAGATATGTTGGAAAAAGATTCTGCACCTTGCAGAATTTGCATTGAAATTGAGTCCTTGGTATCATTACCAGCATTATTTGATATACAAACTTAGTATTAACTTTGATGAGGTTTCACTGTGCAAATGAATGTGATCAAATTCAAAAATTGGATTTAAAGAAATTGAATTGAAATTGGATTTAAAGGGAATACTTTACTTTTGGAATATAGAAAAAATTTAAAGAGATTATTCTAATTTTATTTAAAACAATAATAAAATAAAAATTATTTAAACATATTCAAAATCAATAAATATATAATTAAAACAAATGTACAAACAAAATAATAAAACAATTCTCAAATTGGAATACAATTTGCTTAAAGAGACTATTCTAATCATTCTATTTTTAAATAGAATAAACATTATTTAAATCATAACCCAAATCAATAAATATATAATTAAAATAAATCCACAAACAAAAAAAATTAAACAATTTCCAAACTCAATACAATTAGCATGTTGTATAGTGTTTGACATCAAAGATCTACATAGGCTCGATATTTGTGGTAGTGTTTATCGATAGATCATAACCTTTCATGGATAAAAGAAAAAAAAATGCTAGACACTATGGTGAGGCTAGTAAATAGATGATTTGGTTAGAGAGGTTTATGGAGAAATTGAGAAAGAAGCAAGAGAATTAGTGATGGCGGAGTGCTATTCATCTTGCAAAGAACTCAACCTTCTATTCTAGAAGCCTCCATGCAAAAAAAATTGGGCAATTTTTTGTCTTTGTTTTGGGTGGTTTTAGCACACGGTTTTCAATCCATGGTTTTCTAATTAGGGATTTTGGATGTCTTGGGATCATATATATATATATATATATATATATATATATATATATATGATCCCCTCCCGTTGCAATCTCCTCTTCTCTCTCACACAATCTCCTCTCTTAGAGAAACAATACTCACTCTCTCACAATACAATATCTCTCTCTCTCTCTATATATATAGATATATATTGTATTGTGAGAGAGTGAGTATTGTTTCTCTANATATATGATCCCCTCCCGTTGCAATCTCCTCTTCTCTCTCACACAATCTCCTCTCTTAGAGAAACAATACTCACTCTCTCACAATACAATATCTCTCTCTCTCTATATATATAGATATATATTGTATTGTGAGAGAGTGAGTATTGTTTCTCTAAGAGAGGAGATTGTGTGAGAGAGAAGAGGAGATTGCAACGGATGTGGTGCTATCCCTTCATTTTGTTGGACGAAATAAAAGTAGGACTATGTAAGGTACTAGATGGAATATATTATGCATAAACTAGAACATTTAGCAATTATCAAGGGAACAACAAAATATTGAGAGAGCAATACCATAAATAATACCAAAAATAATACCTTTATTCAAGAAAGCAATGTTCATTTGCCTCTTCAAGGGGGAAACCTCCAATGAAGCATAGCTCTATTACAATAAATTCTCCAGACAACTTTCTCATACCTCCTACTCTTATTTATACAAATTTTATCTTCTAAAGAACGTTCTAAAGGAACATCCTTCTACAAGCAGAAGCTTCTATTAGGTCTTCTTACATTGATTTGTTCACATTTATTTAATAGGCCTTATTAACTAATATCGGCCTTTATTACATGGAAAATATATATCATGCTAACTAATAACCAACTAAGAGGGGTTAGGATCAGATCCTAACATGCCCTCCCCCTTCAAAAACAACATTGTCTTCAAGGCTGAAGATGCAGACACTGTTGCAGTATGGTCGTTGGTTCCCAAGTTGCATCTTTTGGAGATGTGTCCTTCCACTTGATCAATACTTCTTTGATAGTTCGACCACACAAGTGATGCTCACGCATGTTGAGGATGGATTCTGGTTGTATCCAAATGGAGCCTTCTTCATCTAATTTAGGCAGGATGGTTTCAACCCTATAATTCTGAACCACCACTTTCTTCAAACATGAAACATGGAACATCATATGTATTTTGGAGGCAGCTAGAAGTGCCAGTTTGTAGGCAACTGGACCAATACGTTTGATAACATGATAGGGGCCATAAAATTTGGGTGCCAACTTGTGGTGGCCATGGGCTTTGAGGGAGGTTTGCTTGTAAGGTTGGAGGCAGAGAAACACCTGATCACCTTCTTGGAAAACTTGTTCGGAACGCAGTTGATCAGCCTGTTGCTTCATATGGTTTTGGGCCATGTGTAGGTTATCCTTCAAAGAAGCGATGGTAGTTTCTCTACCTTACAGTAACTTATCATTAGCCTGGACCTTGGATGTTCCTGGAAGATATGAAGTACGATAGGTAGTTGTTGGCCATACACCATTTCATATGGTGTCATTTTGGTTGTTGTATAACAGGAAGTGTTATACCACCATTATACCAAGGGTAACCATTGCACCCACTGATGTTGTTTGTCTGAGGAAAAACATTGCAAGTAGGTTTCTAAAAATTTATTGACAAATTTCGTTTGGCCATCTGTCTGGGGCTGGTATGTTGTGCTCATTTTCAACTGCATGCCCTGTAATTTAAACAATGCTTGCCAAAATGTGTTGGTGAAAGTCAAGTCACGATTGGAAAAAATGGATGTTGGCAAGCCATGCAGTTTGAAAATATGATCAATGAAAACTTGTGCTACCATAGTGGGCGTAAAAGGGTGTGGTAAGGTACAAAAATGTGCATACTTTGAGAGGCAATCTACCATGACCATGATGAATGACTTGTTACCCGCTTTTGGAAGGCCCACGATAAATTCCATGGAGATGTCAATCCAAATAGAAGATGGAATGGGTAACGACTGGAGAGCTCCTGGGGTCTTAATTGTTTCACCTTTATTATATTGGAAAATATCACATTCGATGAAAAAGGTAAGGATTTCCTTCTTCAAGCCTTCCCGAAAAAAAGAATGGTGACCACGAGCATATGTATTTTGGAATTCCCATTGACTAGCGATAGCAGATGAATGCAACTCATTTAATATCCAAGGCTTGAGTGCTGAAGTAGGAGAAAGAACCAAGCACTCCTTATATCAAAGGATATTTTCTTGCCAGGTGTGGTTGGTGGGCGGGTTAGGGTCCTCCTGAAGTCATTGAATTACATGTGATATAGTGGGGTGGGTGAACCGCTCTTGTCAAACTTACTCAATCCAATTAGGAACTTGTAACGATAAGGAAAAGAGGGAACCTTCATCCTGATATTGTCTTGACATCGCATCTGCCACTACATTGTCTTTTCTTTTTTTTATATATGATCTCATAATCATAGCCCAACATTTTGGTCAACCACTTGTTATGTTCCTAGGAGGATAACCTCTGCTCTAGGAAATACTTCACACAATGATGATTTGTTTTGATCTGAAAATGGCAGCCCAATATATATGGTTTCCAATTGTGCATCGCATGGAGAATGTCCATCATTTCTTTTTCATATGTAGATTTTCCCAAATTGCAGCCACTAAAATTTTGGTTAGTGAAAGTAAGAGGTCTACCATCTTGTGTGAGAACTGCACCAATACCAGCGCCTAAAGCATTCCATTCCACCAAAAACGTTTTGTTGAAGTCAAGGGATATCAAGACAAGGGTAGTGCACATGGTATGCTTTAAATCTGTGAATGCCAGCTTTGTTGCCCGTGTCCAATGAAATGCATTATTTTTTAGAAGGTCCGTCAATGGCTTGGCAATTTTTCCATAATGGTGGACAAATTTCTGGTAATTCCCTGTGAGGCCTAAGAAACTACGAAGGTGCTTCAATGTCGTGGGTTGCGGCCACTCTTGCATGGCTTGAATATTTTTTGGGTCCACCCTTACCCCCTCACGGCCTACAATGTGTCCCAATTATTCGACCTCTCTTGCTCCAAATGCACACTTGGTTTTTTTGACAAACAATTGATTGTACTGTAACAATTGAAGTACTTTTTCCACATGGTGTAGATGGTCATCCCAAATGTGGTTGTAAATGATGATGTCGTCAAAGCAAACTAGAACAAACTTCTGAAGGTAGGGCTTCAAGAGTTTATTCATGAGACTTTGGAAGGTAGATGGCGCATTACAAAGGCCAAAATGCATTACCAACAATTCATGATTCCCTTCATGAGTTTGGAAAGCAATCTTGGGAATATTTGCTTCATTCATCTGAATTTGGTGATAGTCAGAGCGAAGATCAAGTTTTGTGAAGAAACATACACCTTGGAGTTCATCCAACAGATCATCAATGACAAGAATGGGAAACTTATATGCAATGGTCAATTTATTAAGGGCACGAAAATCTAGGTACATGCGCCATGATCCTTTCTTTTTTAAGACCATCACAACAAGGTATGAATATGGGCTTGTACTTGGGAAAATTACCCTAGCCTCCAGTAATTCCTGCACTATATTTTCTATTTCATTTTTTTGAGCAAATCGATAGTACATGTAGGGACATACATTTGGGGGATGACTACCAAGGAGGAGAGGGATGCAATGATCATGCTCATCCCTAGAGGGAGGGAGGTCCTGGGGTGTCTCAAAGACTCTGTGGTGCTTATCCAAGACTAGTTGCAGATCAATATGTATTGCGGGGGATGATTGATCCTATACCTGTATGAAATTAAGTTGAGCAATCACACCATGGTAGTCTTTCTTCAGGAGTTTCTCCATCCGGTGAGAACTAATAATTTATGGGGAGCCAACTTGTAGGCCTTTGAGGTTATATGTGTGAGCATCTTGAGTAAAGCTCATATATAACTCTTGATAATCCATGGTAATTGGTCCCAAGGTGCGAATCCATTCAACATCAAAGACAACATCATAAACACCCATGGCAATGGAGAACATGTGAGTTTTCACGTGATAATTGCCCATTTGGAGTTTGGCATTCTCACAACGACCCCCACATTTCATTGTACCACCATTAGCGATGAGAATTTGAAAATTAGAAACTGGTCTGAGAAAGAAATTGACCTCCTCAGCGACCTAGTGATGAATAAAATTATGTGTTCTACCACTATCAATCAACACCACGACCAACCTATGTTCGATGTACTCCTTTATTTTTAATGTTTGTGGAGAAGAAATACTGGTGAGGGCATGGAGATAGATGACAAATTTCTCCAGTTCCACAAGAGGTGTGTCTCGATATAGGGTGGGGACAATTGGCGGTGTGTCCTCTAAGTCAGTGGCCTCATCTGATAGTATGTCCTTGTAGGATGTGGAATTTGACGCATCAATTTGGAAGAATTTTTTCTCACGAATTTATGGCATGGGGAATACTTTTCATCCTTGGTTTTGAGTCCTCATATTAAATAATGTATTTTGTTTATTTGATGAAAGGTTGGAGTGCCAAAACAATTAAACAAGCCAATGTTTCTAGGAAATGTAATGTTTGATCATTATTGATAATAAAATACATCATTGGCTTCTAGACGGACAAGGACAAGAGTTATAGGGGGATATGATTCCACGAGAGAGGGGGCTCAAGGGGATAAGTTATTTTATCATATTTTATTTACCTATAATTGTTTTAATGGAGAGAAGTGGTTACATGTGCTTCTTGGGGAAAGGCCATGTGATTCCTGATTTTCAAGTAAATATATAAACCCATATTTGGGTTGTTTTGGGGTTCACTCCTTGTTAATTGTTCACACTCTTCATCATGTTCTTCTCCATTCACTCTTTCACTCTTTCATTCATTGTTGCTCATTTATCATTCCTCATTCATCCTTGATCTTGGTTGGGGAAAGGAAAAAACGAGTTGTTTGGAGAGAATCCATTGTTGGTTGGATGTAGTGACTGTTGGTCTATTCCATTCATGAATTAATGCATGCATTCCTGAGATTCATTGGCATGTACTAAATTTTATTCACAGTTGGGAGTCCTGAGAGTCCCATCATGGAGATTCTTGACCAAATGCATTGGAGTCCTGGAAGGAGGTGGACATACTGAGGGACTGCGTGGCAAAGAAGGGGGCCCATTCTCTTGGGTTGTGCATTCTGGAGAGAAGAGAGCTGGTGCACTTTGGATTGTTGTGTGTTGAGGAACCTGTGAGAGATTGAGTGTTGACTGGTTTGGGAAGTTGAGTGACACCCTGGAACCGTCCTTGTGGATTCATAGCCCTGGCTTGGGGGTGACCTACTATTGAGACTTGGAACAATAGTGTCTATGGTTGGGTGGAACACCCTTGGTATATAGCCACTTGGTGAATGTTTTTAATTAAGATAAGTGCTCTTTGTCATGTGTTTATCTATTTATATATTTATTTTTGCTGTGTACTAATTATTGTCTCTGAGATTTGTATATCATAATATGCATACTTGCTAGTTATTGTTGTGCATGGCCTTATATTCATTTGTTTTATGTTGTAGCATGAATCTTGATTATTGCATGTGATGTTATCATGTTTCTTTCATGATTCTCTATAAATTAATTGGTATCAGTTTTAGAAATCATTTTATAAGTGAGTTTTGGAGTAGTGTGCCTGACCTGTGGGTGGTTGGGTATGTTACAGATTGGTATCAGAGCTTCTAGTTGAAACACCAAATTGCTATGGGCCGAAATGAGTGAGAATCGAGCGGATTCACTATCATAGATTTTGGTTTGTGTGAATTTAGGAAAAGTAGTGGAGGATTAGAAAGAAGATCCATGAATTCGTGGGAAGATTCGAGTTTGAAATAATTCAATATTATCTGAGAAGTTAATGGATTCAATATATAGAATTGTAGAGCCAAATTCGACTTAGAAGGTTGAAAATTCATATTTTAATGGCCATTGTAGTGTGGGGAAAAGTTCAGAGGATCGACGATCGAGATCATGTTCGATATGGAGATCAACAGCCCGAATTCGTTCTTGAAAATTTTAAAAATCGTAATGTTTTCAAAGTTTAACAAAGTTACCATATCAATGACTGAGATTTATTTCAGTGGTTTGAAAATGAGGAAGATCGATGGTCCATGGTTGTTTTCGACCATTTGAAAGTCAGAGGAAATCAATGGTCAAGATCAGTTTGAGTGGGAGATCGACGACCCAGATTCACCTGGGTTTTAGCTGAAAATTGCTAAGTGTTGAAATTCACTAACATAAATCTCCAGTCGTCGACGACCGATGGTGGGGGTCGACAAAATTTGGTGAATTTTTCAGTTCATCAACAAAAACCTTCGGTCGTCGACAGTCGATGGATGGGGATCGAAAATTTTTGGCAAAGTGTCGAATTTTGGCCAAGATACATCTTCGATCATCGATGGACGATATTCGAGGATCAGAAAGTTTTGTTTAAGTGTTGAAGTTCACCAGGAGATATCTTCGATCGTCGATGGCTAATGGATTGACGATCGAAAGATTTAGTGTGAAGTTTATATTCTTCCAAGAGAAAATGTCGATGGCCGATGGAGAAAAGAGGGTTATGACTTGTCATGCCATGTCAACGTCCACATGTCATTCCACGTCGGCCTGATTGATGCCAAAGGATGATGCGTCATGTCAGGTCATCATCCATGTGTCATGCCACGTCAACAAAGATGTCACGTTAATGAATGGATGGTCGATCATCGATGGTTGAGGTTTGGTGAGATTTGTGAACAATATTAGTTTTTCGGGGAAGATGATTAATGGTCGATGGTCAATGATCAGGCATTGACGAGATTCGTGGGCATCTTTTGGTTTGCGGAGAAAAACAGTCGATGGTTGGTGATCGGGCGTCAGGGAGATCGCTGGGAAGGTTTGGTTCACAAAGGAAATCAACGATCCTCGATCGCCAATCGTAGATATAAATAATATCAATGGTCCATAATGCTTCTGATTTGAGATCAACGGTGCAAAGCGCACTTAGGAAAAATTGTTCCACAGTTTAAAAAACAAAACAAAACCTGGTGCCATTTTCGTATTTTGGCCATAACTGGAGAATATTAAGTAGGATTTGGGTGAAACTTATGGGTTTTTTCGACAGAGAGGATATCTACAAGAATTCCATAAAGGGACATTGTCTAATTCTGCTTGGATTTGTCAGAAAATGGAAAATAGTGGTATTTAAAGATTTGGGTCCAAGTCATTAACAAAGGTCCAGATTGAGGTAAAAATCTTGGAGAGAGTACATAAATAAGACATGAAAATAACCCATGAAGGAACTAAATAAATCCTAAGGATATTGGAACAGGGATACTTAAATAGGCCAAAATCCACTATATTGGGCCACTTTTTGAGGATTTTTGATATTTTCAGAGGAGGAAAAGTGACCCTACATCACAAAAATAGAAAATTTTATTTACTCAATATTTTATATGTTAATTGAGACAAACAACTTTGGTTTAGTGAAATTTTTCCAGAAGTGCACAAATTGTGAGATAGCCAGTTTTGCTAAAAATTGTAAGTCTGAAAAAATGATGAAAAAGGACAAAGTTGCGGATTCCAGATTGTTGTAGTTTTTTTATTGGTGTATCATCCTGAAAATAGAAGTTTTGTTATGACTTCATTGTTAATATTATTAACTATGTCTCATATAAAATTTTATCTAGTTCTTGATATATTTTCTTTTGCAATTGACAAAATTTAACATTTCAATAAAATTACACCAGTGGAGAAAATGCACAAAAAGGGTGAAAGTGGTTTTTTCAGGAGGCCATAACTTTTAGCTCAGAGATCGAAATGAGGAATGACTATAGTCATTGGAAATATGATTTGGATGATAATAAAATTTAATTTTTATAATTTGGAGAATGATGATATATTTCTTCATGAATTGAGAAGAAAAAGGACATGTATCATTATTTGACAATTTTTATAATATCCATAATTCTAACAAAATGGTTACTTGCACATTTTGAAGAGTTAGGGAGTATAACCATAGTAGTTCAAGATAAGAATGGATATTCAAGAAATGAAGGAAGGCGAGGGATCTTTCAGTCATGATAAAGAAGCCAACGGTCAAAATATCAGTGTTGGTAATGCAGAGACAAAATCAAATGGGCACATGAGCAAAGGGGAACAAGAAACATTAATAGATACTATGAGAAACCTGAAAATATAAGTGTAGAGTTACAAAGAAGACAAGGAGAGGTTGATGAGAGAACAAAATCAGATAAATTCTCAAGTGATGCAAAGCCCAAATTAGTTGCATAGGAAAGCAAAGAATGGATCAGATACAAGGAAGGAGGAAGAAGAAAGATATCATGAAAGAAGAGGTAAATACATAAGAGTTAGTGATTCAAGAAGTGATTTCATAAATCATAGGAATTACTCACCTCCTTACTCAACAATGAAATTTTATTTATCTGAAGATTCCATGACTGGTCTAGAGGTGTCTCATGTTAGGCACCAAAGAAGAAGACATGAATTGGACAGTTTGCAAGGAGAGTTGAGGAATCTTAAGCTACCATCCTTTGATGGTGAAAGAGAAAGGGAAGATGATGCTAACGCATGGATTCTTGGACTCAGGAAGAATTTTCAATTGCATAACTACTCATCAAACCTAGAAGCCATAATTGCCACTTACCATTTACATGGAAAAACTACTATGTGGTGGGATCAACTTAAGCAAGTTGAACACATACATGAGAGCAGGATCACTTGTAATCAATTCAAGAAATATTTTCAGAAGGAGTACCTTTCATATCACTTCTATGCTAATAATATTCAGGATTTATTTGAACTCAAGTTAGGAAGCACGGCCATGATAAAATATGAGAAGAAGTTCTTGGGATTATTGAAGTATGTAGAATTTATCAAGGATGAAAAAGTGAAGATACAAAGGTTTTTAAGTGGACTGCCATCCTTTTATAAGGAAAAGATTCAGTATGATGAGCCTAGGACTTTGACAGAGACCATTAGGAAGGATAAGTACCTATATGAGCAAGGCAAGGGCAGATAATCCATGCAAAAATCTTGGAAGGATAAGAAGAAGGAGAAACATGATCAGAGAAGGAAGGGATTCAAACCTCCTTTCAACAAAAACAACCCTAATAAAAATCAGCAAGATCAGTCTGCTAAAGATGAGTCCAAGAAATAAGAGTCCTTGGGAAAAATAGGAAGACCACCAATCCAATGTTGGGGCTGCAAAGAAAATCACCTATACAAGGATTGCCCTCATAGAAGAGATAAAGCAAAGACTGTGCAAAACATCCAAGAGGCTACAACAATGGAGGACATGGGAAGAATATATGCAGCCTTAGAAGATTGACAATCATAGTACTAATTCAATATGATCGAAGTGGAAGGTAATATCATTAATCAACATATTGTTATTTTAATTGATTCAGAAGCAAGTCATTGTTACATTGATCCTAAAATAGTGGATATATTACATTTGGAGAAAAGTAAGCTTGAAAAGTCAAGTTTGGTTCAACTAGCCACTGGAACCAAAAGAACGATCAATGAGATGGTCAGAGGTTGTATAATAAATATGAATGGAGTGAGTACTAATGCTGATATGAATATCATACCGTTAGGATCTTATGATATCCTAATTATAATGGATTGGTTGGACAAACACCATGATGTCCTAGATTATCATAACAAGACATTTACATGTCTTGATAAAGAAGGAAAACATAGCACTGTGAAAGGATTTCCAAGACCCATTTCTATAAGGGATATTTCATCCTTACAACTGAAGAGATGTTTCAGGAAATGATGTCAATTGTATGCAACTCATGTGGAAGAGACAAAAAATACAAAAGGGCCAAGACTTGAAGATGTTTCAGTATTGCAAGAATTTGAGGATGTATTCCAAGAAATACCAGGATTGCTAGCAAAGAGGGAGATATATTTCTCTATTGATTTAGTACCAGGAGCTGCCCCAGTATCAAAAACACCTTACATAATGAGTACACCTGAATTGAAAGAATTACAAATGTAGCTGGAAGAATTATTGAAGAAAGGGTACATATGTCCAAGTGTTTCACCTTAGGGAGCACCAATGCTCTTTGTCAAAAATAATGATGGAACATCGAGGTTGTGTATAGACTTTAGACAACTGAATAAAGCCACAGTGAAGAACAAATACCCTCTACCCATAATTGATGACCTCTTTGATCAACTAAGAGGAGAAAATATATTTTCAAAGATAGACTTGAGATCTGGATACCATCAGGTAAGAATCAAGGAAGAAGACATCAATAAAATAACCTTTAGAAACAGGTATGGACATTATGATTTTTTAGTGGTGCCCTTTGGATTGACCAATGCACCAGTTGTCTTTATGTGCTTAATGAATGACATATTCAAAAATTATCTGGATAAGTCTGTCATTGCGTTCTTGGACGAAATGCTTATTTATTCTAAGTCCGAGGAAGATCATGAACATCACTTGAGGTTGGTGTTGCAATTGTTGAGGGAACATTAACTTGATGCCAATATTAGTAAGTGTTCTTTTTACCAAGAACAAATCCATTATTTGGGGAATATTATTTCAGAAAAAAGTATAGTTGTAGATAAAGAAAATATTGAAGCCATTAGAGGATCGCCAACACCCAGGAATGTTTCAGAAATCATATATTTTATGGGATTAGTTAGATACTATTGGAGGTTAATAGTAGGGTTCTCTAAGATTTATCATCCCATTACTTCTTTGCAAAAGAAGGGAATTAAATTTGAATGGACAATTGAGTGTGAATATAATTTTAATTTTCTAAAAGAATTACTTACTAGTGCACCTATTTTAAAGATTGTTGACCCAAATGAGAATTTTGTGGTATGTACAGATGCATGTAAGGAAGGAATTGGTGGATTCCTCACTCAAAATGGGCATGTCATTGGTTACGAGTCTATAAAACTTAAAGAACATGAGAGCAATTATGCCACACATGATTTGGAGCTTGTTTCCATAGTTCATGCATTGAATATGTGGAGACATTACCTCGTGGAAAAAAGATTTGAATTATGGCCAGATCATAGTGGTCTGAAATATCTTTTTGAAGAACCAACTTTGAGTGCTAGGAAAACAAGATGGCTGAAATTTTTAAATGAGTGTGACTTTGACATCAATTATATAAAGGGAAAAGAAAGTAAAGTTGTCGATGCACTCAGTAGAAGAGTACATCTCATGCATGCTACAACTATTAGTATGCATCTGTCATATTTAAAGAGCATAATTTTAGATGATGTTATAGATCAACATTACCTACAGGTAAAAGAAAGTTTACAACAAGAAAATGTACAACAAAATATTAAAGAGTATGAGATTAAGGAATATGGATTACTTATGCATAAGAATAGAATTTATGTTCCTAGTTCTGAAGAACTTAGGAATTTGGTGTTAAAAGAAATGCATAATGTTACATATGTTAGACATCCCGGTTACCAAAAAACAATTTTAGCGGTAAGAAGCCAATTCTTTTGACCTGGAATGAAGAAGGATGTTGCTAATTACATTGCCAGATGTATGGAATGTCAGGTAGAGAAGTAAAGTTTGTCAATTCTATAACATATACAAGATTTCGACAAATACTAAGCTACAACGCAATTGTTTCATGTTTATGTTTGTCCTTTGGTGTTTTGAAGTTTATTATTTCATGTCTATGTTTATCCTTTGGTGTTTTGAAGTTTATAATGGTTTTTTTAAAGTTTATAACCTCCCAAGTATTTATATTCTTACAAGTATTTCTTATTTAATTTTATCCTTTGGTTTTTACATTTATAACCTTTAGGTATTTATGTAATTAAAAAAATAAAATTATATATTGTTTGTGTGTTTTTTTAACCAATTTTTTATATATTGTTTTTATTATTTGTAATTGTCAAGTTAGGGATAGACATAAGGAGTAAGTAACTCTTCAGATGATTGATTTTCATTAACTCATATCATGCACATATACAAGAGAAAGTTGTTGGGTATGTGTTATTTATTTGCAAGATTGGTCTCATGTATTGTACACTAATATGGGAGCAAACGCGGTTTGGGGCAGAGCCCCTTAAAAAAAAATGGCGGTTTTTTTGAGTCCATTTTGGTGGTTTTTAGGCACACGGTTTTCATCAATGGTTTTCTAATTCTGGTTAAGGAATTAAGGTTGTTGAATAATCTGGTTCGATGGATTAGGGGTTTGGATGTCGCAGTATTCTCTCTCTCTCTCTCTCTCTCTCTCTCTCTCTCTCTCTCGC
>JASDQU010440259.1:6890-19458 GCA_032191745.1 Picea mariana | reverse complement strand
CCCAATGGGCCTGAACTAATCTGTAGTTACTTTTGTTATCTTTTCCTCTCTATACAGTCTCACTGATACACCTTCTCAAACCATTTAATTCTTTTACTTTATTTTTGTGGGTACTAGGATTATCCTCTTGCATTCAGAGGGTGACTCTCAGTGCTAACATTAATGGCGTCGTTGTCGGGGATGGAAGTGAAGATATCTTCCTTGGGAGAATGACAATGACTAGATTTGATCTTTGAAGGTGAACAAAGACCAGACACAGTTAGACTACATATCATTCATCTGGCGACTCCATGATTAAATAATCCAGTGGCGACTCCACAATTTTAGAAGTCATATTTTTAAATGTAAGCCATTTTGGCTCGGAGGTTTGCTCCTTTTAATTTCTCTTATGTACATGATTTTCCAAATGTTGTTCCTACTATGGATGAGTGGGGTGTTTTTTTGCCCAGATTTAAAGAACATAGAGATGACAAACCTGCAGAGCATCTGCTTGAGTTTCATGAACTCATGAATCAGTGGGGAATACATCATGAGGATTCATTAATGAATATGTTCATGTACTCATTAGAGGGAGATGCTCGTGAGTGGTATCGATCCTTTCCACCTGCTAGCATCTCCTCCCTGGAATAGTTTCATGCAGTTTTCAATATGCATTATCAAAAGTTTTATTCCTCTGAGTTAATTTGTCATGGCTGTTGTGAGGAGTATAAAGACTGTGTTCAGAATATAGCTGATTCTTATGAAGGATGTGAGGATGAAGAAGATGCCTTTGATGAGGAATCAACTCTTTCTCTTCCCTGTTCATCTGCATCAGACGAAAGTTGTGTTTGTTGTCTTAGTAAGGAAAGTGCATAAATTGACTCTGTTCTAGAAGTTGATATTCTTTGTAGCCCTTTATCTAAAAAGCCTAGATATGAGTAACCTATTTTTTACTCATATGACGATGATAAGGTATTGCTTCCTGGATTGAATCTTGAAAGTTAACTTGTGTTTAATAATGAAGAACAATTTTCTCAGGTTGGGCAAAAGATACCTCTTGGTAGTGCGTTCGAGGCTCCTCCTTCATTTGATCATTATGGAGACAATGATGAAGATGTGGAGGTGTTTTTCGAAGAGAAGGGCATTAGCATCCAGCCTTCTAATGAAAATTAAAGCTTCTTCCAAGGGCAACATGTTAAGGATAAGAATCCATCCATTTATATACATGAGGATATTTCTTGCCGTCATCTAGTAGATGTTGCCAGAGAAGGCAAAAGAGAAGTGGATTAGCGGACTACATCATCCTTTCACTCACCTGTTTTTTCCACATACATTCAATCAAATGTGAGCATCTATAAGGCAGACCAGGATTTCTGGTACCAACCCAATAAGTTTTATCACCTATTATATGACCTTGTAGGGAGGTACATGGAGTTGTATTTCCTCAATGTATTGAAGCTTCCAAGATTCATCTTACCTTCATCATTGGGAGGCAATCGGAAGAATGTAATTAGTTTGTTGTCACAACTTTATTATCCCTTTCTAACCAGTGACAGATTAAATAAGTTTTCAATTAGGAAGTTGTTTGCATGGCTCTGGTGGAAGTTTGCTTTCACCTAACATATTGTAAAAATTAGTTAAGGTAGGTTTGTACATAAATAAGCTCCTTCTGGAGCATGTGAGTTTGTTTTATTTTCAAGTAGATAGCGTACATATCAGCCTGTGTTCCTCAGCAGGATGTTTTTTGAGCTCGACTCCACAACCCAAAGGCTAAGGAACTGGAACTGTGTGTTCTTGGCAGCTCGCAAGGAGCATGCCATCCCCTGTGGAGCCAAGCATTATCACATATAGCTATCAAAAGGTCGTAGGATGACCAAGTCCTTGGTATGCATAGATATCAGCCTTGAGCACAAAGAGAAACATTCAGAGCAGTCCATTTTGGGCTTGAATCACCAACAAGCAGGTATGATTTTCATCGATAAAGATCCCATAAGTAGTTCGGATCAATGACTCTCGGGAGGTCAGGATTTCAAAGTTGTGCAAGGATTAATGAATTGGCAGAGGAGCCGAAGTCCTGAAGTAAATTTGAGCCATTGAAGGCTAAGGACATGTGTCAGCATATTTTACACTTCAGAAGACTTACTTTGGAGGATTGTGCGAGCAAGCAGAAGAAAACTCCCGAATCCCGAACTCCCGAATTAAATCTTGGTTGTCCAAATATAGAGGACATGTAGAGGTAGATCTCTCACTTCAGGAATTCAAAACTTCAAAGTATTGTAAGAGCTGTGCATTGAAAAGTCCCAAAGAGCCGAAGCCCGAACTCTTGAAATAATTGTGGACCGTTGATCTCAAACCAACAAGGATCGTTGATCTTGGAAACAACCCTGAAGTCCTAAAGGTCCCGAAGTAAATCACGGTCGTCCAAATCAAAAGGACACGTGTCACCAGATCTCTCACTTCAGGAATTCGACACTTCGGAGAATTGCACGAGCAAGCAAGAGAGAAAGTCTCAGAGCCCAAACTCTCGAAGAAAATCTTGGTCGTCCATAACAGAAGGCCACGTGTCACCAGATCTCTCACTTCGAGAATTTGACACTTTGGAATATTGAAAGAGCTATGCATTGGAAAGGCATGAAGCCCAAACTCCCGAAGTATTTGTGAGTCGTTGATCTCCGCAACAGGAATTATGGTCCATCCAAGAGCGACACATAGAAATAAAAGTGGGGTTTTCCCAGATAGCAGATCGCGACCAGATCGATGGTAATGCTTCATTGCGGGGACGGAACATGCTCGAACGATAAAATTCTTGAGCGGTCCCGCAATTGAAACCGTGGTATAACAAAATAGCTATGTGGAGAAAGATGGTGGATTAAGGGCTCAAAAGAAGTGTGGATCCAAACCTCCTTTGACGGCCCTACAACCACGTGCTTATATAACGTCAGATCTAAGACCATCATGTGGTGGCCCCCTAGGCATTGAGCCTCATCCCGATCCCGATGAGAGATCAGTTAATGAAAAAGGAGTGGTGGTTGAAACCTCGACTCACTCCATAAGTAGAAGGCATGGAGGGTCTGGTCGTGGAGACAACACTGTCAACCCAAGGTACCATGATGGACGATTTTTCTTGCAGGCCCATGTTGAGCTAAGTTTACGTATGATAGGAGGATAAACGCATANCCCAAGGTACCATGATGGACAATTTTTCTTGCAGGCCCATGTTGAGCTAAGTTTACGTATGATAGGAGGATAAACGCATAGTCTGACAGAAGAAGGCACAGACGTAAGGCCTTGAATGGAATGGACAGATCACACTCCTGAGAGTGGTGGACTAATCTGAGTATAAATTGATCAGTTCAATATTTTGTAAAGGGGGGGTTTTCTTCAGAGTCTGGAGAGCTGAGAGAGTTTTAGAAGCAGGGCTCTGTAGTTTTGTATTTTGTATGCCCAGGGGCTTGGGTTGTAAGTATATGTTATTGAAGATTCCTTTGAATCATTTTTATCAGACCATCTTCTTAGTTTACACGATATTTCTGTTTTCCTTCCTGTATGAATGTAATCTCTTTGATTTATGGATCCCTGAGGTGATGGAGGATCTGTTGCTATCATGCCCATCTTTCATGGTTTTTCAAATTTTCTCTCTTTTTCTTATTGTCTGGATGTAATCTCTCAGATTTAAGGATCCCTGAGGAAATGGAGGATCTATTGCTATCATGCCCATCTTTCATGGTTCGCCAAATATTTTATGTTTTCTTCTCATCTGGATGTAGCATATTTATGATCTATGGATTCCTGAGGCAGTAGAGGATCTGTCATTATCTTGCCCTTTTTTATGGTTCATCACTCAAACATTTTCTTCCTTCTTCTCATCATCACCACTTAAATCCTTTGTTTGATAGGCAGTTCAAATGTCTTCCTTATTCACGATACTTATGACTCCATAGCCCAATGGTCCCGAACTGATCTGCAGTTACTTCTGTTATCTTTTCCTCTCTCTACAGTCTCACTGATACACCTTCTCAAACTATTTAATCCTTTTACTTTATTTTGATGGGTATTGGGCTTATCCTCTT
This sequence comes from Picea mariana, assembly GCA_032191745.1. Lineage (NCBI taxonomy): Eukaryota > Viridiplantae > Streptophyta > Pinopsida > Pinales > Pinaceae > Picea > Picea mariana. The sequence goes on along the minus strand of JASDQU010440259.1, from coordinate 15,409 downwards.
GCAGTCAGAGGGTGGCTCTAGGTGCTAACAGTATGAAGGGCATTACAAGAAACAATATAGATCCAAAAGTGTTGAGAGAGGGAAGGGATACAATGATGCCCCTTATACAAAAGCAAACACCTCCATGGAAAAAGGATGGGATGTGTACTTGGATTCTTCAAGCACACATGTAGATCATGAGGCTTGATTGGTCGACTTAGGTGCATCCTTTCATATGACTCCTCATAGGGAGCCATTTTGCAAGTATGAAAGGTATGATGGAGTTGATGTTTTCCTAGGATATGACTCGATAGCCAAAATCATAGGACGATGAAAAGTCAAATTGAATCTCATGGATGGTAGGATTAGAACACTCCCTGATGTTTTTCACTTCCCATGATTCGCTAGAAATTTGATTTATGTAAGCAAAATGGATGATGCAGTGGTAAAAAAAATGATTGAGAAAGAAACCTATAGGATTGTTCGAGGGGAAATGGTGTTGCTCAAGGGAGTTCAGATCAAAACTCTGTATAATATGATAGGAAGCACTATTAGTGACAGGTGCAACAATTCCATTGTTCCTAAGATTGGATTTAAAGAAGAAAAAACTCCTATATTCTCTAGAGAAAATACTATGTTGTGGCATCAAAGACCGAGGCACATCATAGAAAAGGGCCTTCAAGTACTACATGGTAAAGGTATGGTTGAAGGTATGTTCAATTTATTTCTGGATTTAGATTTATGTGAACACTGCTTATATGGGAAGCATAATTGTGTAAGATTATCCTTTAGTGTTATGAGGGCAGATGGGATTTTACAGTTGTTGCACAATGATGATGTCTCATTTATAGATGACTTCTCGAAGAATACATGGATTTATTTCCTTAGGAAGAAATATAAAGTCTTTGACAAATTCAAAGAGTTTAAGGATCTGGTGGAGAATCAGACAAAGAAGAGAATTAAGGTGTTGAGGATGGATAATGGTTGGGAATTTTGCGGAAATGAACTCAAATAATTATGTAAGAAGTGTGGTACAACAGGGAACAAGACTACTCCATACACACCTAAGTAGAATGGAGTTGTAGAAATGATAAACAAGATGTTGATGGAAAAAGCAAGGTGCATGCTCAATGGTGCTGGGTTAGGACAAGAATTATGGGAAGAGGTAGTGGGTAATGTATGCTACATGGTCAATTTATCACCCTCATCAATGCTAGATGACAAGAATCCACACGAGGTATGGACTAGCAAGAAACCCTCTCTTACACATATCAGGGTATTTGGTTGTGATTCCTATGTTCATGTTCCAAAGGAAAACAAGAGTAAGTTGGATAAAAGGATGAAAAGTGTATCTTTATTGGTTACAAAGATGGTATGAAAGGTTATAATATTTGGAACCTAGAAACTAAGAAGGTAGTGTATATTTGAGATGTGGTATTGAGAGAAATCAAAGATGTTGTCAAACATAAATTCCTACCAAGGGAAGAAAAAACAGAGAAAATAGAGTTTGAATTGAAGGAAAATGAATCATACTCTACAAAATAACAAGAATCAGAAGAAGAAGAGCCTCATACTCTAGTATTGAGGAGATTGGTTCAGGAAAAAAGAAAACTAAAAAGGTATACTCCACCTGATTTCCATTCAATTTTTTCTTTGTTTATTATTGATGATGATCCTAAAACTGTTAGGGACGCAGTGGATTCATAGGATGGAAAAATTTGGAAAAAGTACACGGTGGAAGAAATGGAAGCATTGGACAAAAATGAGGCTTGGGATCTAGTGGATTTTCCAAATGGAAGAAAACCCATTGGCATCAAATGGGTGTTTAAAGAGAATTTGAATGTAGAAGGAAAAATGGAGAAATACAAAGCTTGATTAGTAGAAAAACTTTATTCCTAAGTAGATGGAATTGACTTTGGTGAAAATTTTTCTCCTATTGGCAAGTTAAAATTAATTAGATTTATTTTATTTGTTTCCGCTGCTTTTGATTTTGAAGTAGAACAGATGGATGTGAAGATAAAATTCCTACATGGGGATATATAAGAAGAAATATACATGAAACATCCAAAAGGATTTATAGTGAAGGGAAATAAGGAGTTGATATGGAGGATGAAAAAGTCCATGTATGGGTTAAAACAATCACCAAGGATGTGGTATTAAAAGTTTGATACTTATATGTTGGGGCTTGGCTTCACAAGGAGAAAATATGATCACCACATATATTTCAAATTAATCAGGTATTTTCTTATTTATTTGTTTGTGTATGTGGATGTTATGTTGTTGATAGGAAAAAATAAAGAGATTATACAAGATGTGAAAACTCAATTGTCCTCTAAATTTGACATGAAAGATCTTGGCGCTGCAAATTTCATTTTGGGAATGGAAATTCAAAGAGATTGGGAAATCCCTGGGGGTGTAGGAAAATCGGTGATGAAGTGTACTGTTAAGGAACTCCACTATGTGAATTCACTGGTTCGAAACCCTGACTTACCTTATGTGTCGCGTGTGGGGTAGCATGGGCACACCTGGATATTATAGTGGTAGAATTCGGATAACACGACCACGTGTCATGAGAGTACGTTCCCAACTAGTTGTTGATTCTACCAATCACAAAAAAAAGAGATCGGAAAAACATGAAACTTTGGTTAAATCAGAGGAAATATGCCGAGACAATATTGCAGAGGTTTTATATGAAAGAATGTAAACCGGTTAGGGTTCATATTCTCGTAGGTGTAAATGTATGTGTATATTAGTGTCCCAATACATAGGAAGAGGAAGTGGACATGTCTCATGTTATGTATGCTATTACATTTGGCAGTTTCATGTATGCAATGGTCTGTACTAGACCATACATTGCACATGCAGTGGGTGTTTTGAGCAGGTATATGTCAAAACTAGGGAAGGAGCATTGGACAACAGTAAAGAGGGTTTTCAAGTATTTTTGTGTCGAACTACTAGTTCTAGATTATGCTACCAAGGAAGACCATTGTTGGAGAGAGTGTTATACATACATGTTTTTTTTTATCCATACTGAGTTGGATATCTGAATCACATAAGATCTACAAGTGGGTATGTGTTTAACCTGTTTGGGGGAGAAATCATTTGGATGAGAAAAAGATAGGTTGTAGTGGCACTCTCAACTGCATAAGATGAATACATGGTAGCCACTCATGAAACCAAGGAAGCAATATGGTTACAAAGATTGTGTTTAGGTATTGGGTTGGTACAACAAGCTGTAAGGATAAATTGTGATAGTCTGAGTGCAATCTTCTTGGTGAAGAACCTGGATTATCATTCAAAGACAAAGCATATTGATGTTCAGTATCAATTTGTGAGAGACATGGTTGAATACAAGAAGGTGTTGATGATAAAGGTGGACACTTTGAAGAATGTTGGAGATTCATTGACAAAGCCTGTGAGCATCGAGAAGTTCTCTTGGTGTAGAGAAACAATGGGCATTGATGCCCTGGATTGTTGACTATGTAATCATGTGACCCCTTGTATGCAAAGAAAACAACAAGTGGGAGAATATTGGGTATGTGTTATATTATTTGCACGATCAAACCTAGTGTTGGTGTTGTTTCGAGCATGCGAGGGGGTCACAAAGGGGTGTGGAGCCCCCAAATTTCTTTTTAGCAGTTTTTGCATCCATTTTTAGTGGTTTTTTGGAACATGGTTTTTTAATTCCAGTTAAGGAATTGGGGTTGTTGAATAATCCAAGTCAATGGATTAGGGGTTTTAGGTTCCACGAGATCCTATATATATTGTATTGTAAACAATGAAGATGGATTATGAATAAAGAATTAGATATGTGGCTCTAAATAGGTTGTTGGTTTTCCTGGTTTGGGTTTCCAAGGTAAAAATCTTTGTGTAATATGTGTGTGTGTCATTATATCGTTTCTGTTTTTATTAAGAATCCATTTGTAGTAACTAATTGTACAAGATTAAAATCTACAGTTGAATTTAATTTCATGTTTTTATGAAGTGGATGGACCTTCTTCATGAGAGAAAGATGGTGCTTCAAAAGGAGATTCCATAGATTGATCCAAGATAGGGACCCCCCCTTCAAGATGTGGAATCAAACTCATGATATGTCTTTACATGTGTGAATCTATCGAGATGATCAAGCTGTCGCTCAACAATTTTTTCATTCTTGGAGGATTCAAGAAAAATCACATCTATGGAAAGAATGAACTTCTTATTACCTCGTCATAAAGATGATATGCATTGCTGGTATTTGAGTACCCCAAGAAGATGAACTTCCGACTCCTTGCATCAAGCTTGTTTACTTTTTCCTTAGGAAGTAAGGCATAGTAAGTGGAACCAAACACCATGAGATGCCTTATCGAAGTAATGTGTCCATAACACATTTCATAAGGAGTCTTGATCCCAGGAGCATGATATGAACTCTTTTTTTTTACATATATTTCACATATAACTACATCAATCCAAAACATCAATTTCACGTTTTTTAAAAACATCATGGATTATTGTTCATTCTTTCAACTACACCATTATGTTGAGGATTGTATGGAACAATGGTTTGATGCTTGATCCCATGTTGGTGGAGATAGATTTCAAACTCATTTGAAGTGTATTTCCTTCCATTATTTGTACGAAGAGAGTCAATACAAGACTAAGCTTTATTTTGGATCCATACATGAAATTTTTTAAAATATTCAAAAGCCTATGATTTATCTTTCAACAAGTACACCCAACACGTCTTGATGTAATCATCAATAAAATACATGATATATTTGTTGCCATTAGAAAATGGAACAAGCATTTGGACACAGAAATCATAATGTATCAATCCAAATTTTCTACATGCTCTGGAAGTGGAATCATGGAAAATTTGTTTGCTATGTTTTCCAAAGATAAAATCATCACTTTGCTTCAATTTCTTAGGAATAGTAGGAAAACTAGAAACACCATTCTTTTTCAACAAATGAAGGATGTCATAATTAATGTGTCCAACTCTAGCATACCATAAGAGAATATATGACAATATACCTTCATCATGGTGAGAGAGTTATGCAAAATTATGTGCATGAGAAAATGTCCCTTTCAACTTCAACAATCTTTCATCCTCCACTCCTGTCATAATGACCATGTTGTCGGAAGCCTTCCTTATTTCAAATTTTCCATCGAAGATATGAATATAGTGGCCTTGTTGTCAGATGTGCACAAGAGACAATGAGTTCCTTCATACCTTAGGAAGAAACATTGATATTTATAGCATGGGATAGGTACTTTCGCACAGGTCTAAGTGTCTAGACGTGTTGAAGTTGTCCAAAGCATTCTACCTTGGTAATTTACTTTAATTAAATGAATTATTAAAGTAAAGTGATTTTATTAATTAGTTGAGTTTTATTTAATGAAATTATAAAGTAATTAGCATTAGTGAATCAAATATTAGCCATTGATCTCAAGTGAGATGAGACTTATTCTCAACCATCAATCACTTTGGAGATTAGGGTTAGGTCATAACTCAATATTATAAAAGCAAGGCTAGGGTGAAGGAGAAGGGGTATCTTGGGAGAAAAGAAGGAATTTTTCTCAAGAGATTGATTAATGAAGGATTGTGATTCAATGAGATATTAGATAGGTGGAGAAGGAATTTCATCTAAATATTAATAAGGATCTTGGGAAAAAAGAAGGATTTTTTCTCAATAGCTTGAGTCACGAAGGATTGTGATTCAAGGAGATCTCAGATAGGCGGAGAAGGACCTTCATCCAGAGATCAATAAGGATATTGGGAGAAAAGAAGAAATTTTGATCAAGAGCTTGAGTCACAAAGGACTTTGATTCAAGGAGATATTAGATGGGTGGATAATTAATTTCATCTAGAGATCAATATAAGTTAGGGAGAAGAGAGAAAAAGGGTACCCACAAGGAGTTCTAGCAAATTGGAATCACAGCAGTAGGGTCATGCCGTACATAGTTTTCCATACAATCTGAGTGCGTGTATGTGGGTTTCAGTGGAGATAGGTGCATATATGCAGGTTTTCTTAAGGAAATGCATGTACATCTAGAAAATAATGACAGTCCAAGGCCGTACAAAAGTTCAAGTGTTGTTAGGGTTTGCAAGTTGTGTCTAATTTTTGTGTTTCTCAGTGGGCCATTTTCCCAATAAGGGATCCTTTGTAAGATTTGAAGTTATTTGAATGATAAGCTTAGTTGATGGGTATAATATATTTGTGTATTATGTAAGAGATTTGGTTTCCAGTATTGCTTCAAATATTAATTTTAGTTGATTATTCCAACAAGAATACTTTTTTTGAGCTATTAATCTAATTTAAAACAAGGAAATCACTAGATAACAATATAATTAGGTGTCGGGATTAGGAAATTAAACATGGTATCAGATCACTCGCTCTGAGAGGGAGCCATATTTTATATCCAGAACAATTTGCAGTAGATCTGTTTGATATGAAAGGAGATCTCAATAGATCGATAAACTAACAGTAATAAATCGAAGGACGAATTTCAAGGAAACAACCCTACTAAAGTAGAACGTGATTTGCAATTGTATATGGTTGTACATGGGTTGTAGTAGGCCATGGAGCATACATACATGGGTTTCAAGAGAAAAGGTCGCATATATACGCAGGTTGCAGTGGTAACAAGAGTGTATATAGGGGCAGTTTCAACACTAAGTTATTTCCACGACAGATTATCAGATCTAAGCGATGGAAACCAAAAGTATGAGAGTTGAAGATAGATTGGATGGAGCATCTATATTCCTATCTTGGAAAGTGAGAGTCACTATTCTTTTGAAGGAATATGATCGTTGGGAGATCGTTGACAAAGTAGTTCCTCCACCAAAAAATCTGCTAGATTTGGCAGTTTATCAGAAGAAGGAGATCAAATCCCACCAGGAAATATTGGATGCAGTGAAGGATCATATGATTCCTCACTTATCTGGGAAAAATATGGCCAAGAAGATGTTTGATTCCCTGGTAGGATTATTCTAGAGAGATAACATGAATAGGCATATGGTCTTGAGAAATAAACTCAAAGCTATGCAAATGTCTAGATCTGACAATGTTACAAGTTACTTCATGAGGATCACTCAGGTATGTGATCAACTTGCAATCAATGGGGAGAAATTGGACAAGGTATAACTTGTGAATGTGGCACTGAATGGGTTTTCCAAGTCTTGGGAACCATTTTTCAAGGAAGTCTGCACTCGGGAGAAACTTCCATATTGTCAGAGGCTTTGGGATGATTTCATCTAGGAAGAGACTCTAGAGGATTCTAAAGCCAACACGCAGGGAGATAAATATGGAAAAGATAACTTGGATTTGGTTAGTTAGGACAAGAAGAGTAAAGGAAAATGTTCCAAGGGTAACAATTAAGGGGAAACCTCATAGCCAGGGAAGAAGGACTTGAGTAAAGTCAAGTGCTTTTCATGCAATAAGAATGGACATTATGCATCTCAGTGTCCGGATAAGAAGAAAGAAAGAAAACCATAGAAGGTAGTAGCATATGCAGAAACTCAGTTGGATGAGTTTGTTGCGAAGTTTGAGAGCGATTTCTCACTAGTTTCTTGTCTTTCCACCAACACAACTACCAAGAGTGAGTGGTAAATGGAAAATGGTGCATATTTTCATGTGACAGAAGCACGAGAGTTATTCAACAGTTTGATAGAGAAGGACTTAGGGATCCATGTGAATCTTGGTGATGATGCCAAGTATGCAGTAAAGGGTGAGGGAACTGTTAGAAAAAACAGGACCGTGGAGCAATAAAATAAAACAAATGTGGAAACAAAACACAGAAGATACAGAATACAATAGAGACACAGATTTGCGTGGTTCACCCAGTGTGGGCTACGTCCACCAAAGAAATTGTCAGGTCCTTCCTTTATTATTATCCAGCATATGAAGGGATACAACCTACAGCAAACCCGTTGTAAATTCCTCTTCTTTCTCTCACAGTCTCCTATCTCAGAACACAATATTCACCATCAACCATAGCCGCAATACATTTCCCTCATAAAAAGAGGGTTTCCTTCTAGGGAAAAAAATCCCAACATAATCTCCACCGTTAGATCTGCGACCTTATAATGAACGGTCCAGATTTACAATGAAATTACAATATACATTTACAAGGCAATTTTTTCCTTCAGGGGCTTCGCCCCCGAACCCCCGCTTGCCCCCAGACCCCACAAAGGGGGTACCCCCTTTGCACTCCCTCGCGTGGAAGAGTGTACATACTTCTGGGGTGTAAATACTTCATTGGGTATAAACACGACTGAAAGCAAGGACCTCTGAATCAGGAAGATAATCAGGCTCCACAACCAACAATCTCCCACTTGGAGACTGATCTCAATAACTCCACCGCTGTTGTATATGTTGGACTCTAAACCTTCTTGGACCTGGCAAATTTCTCATCTTCATTTTCATTCTTGAAGACCAATTGAAACTGAGAAGGAACTCAGTTTCTCCCTGGTTACTCCCTTTGTTAACATGTCTGCTGGATTTTGGCTAGTGTGTATCTTTTCCAACTTCAAATGTCCATCTTCCAAGGCAGATCGT
>JASDQU010440258.1:0-54093 GCA_032191745.1 Picea mariana | reverse complement strand
GGTTGGATTTTTTGTCCCCGCAGGTTTCGAACCGGTGACTTTAACATCACGGAGTGGCTTAACAACACACTCCATCACCAACTGTCCTACACCTCGGGGACTATTATTTATAATTTATTACTTGTACAATCAATTGATTATTATTTTTGGCTATAAAGTGATGTTTTTTTTTTGTTTTAAGCAGGAAACCAATGAATAAAAAAATGTCCCCACTAGTGGAACACATCCAAGTGATGGTAGAGTGCCACATAATGAAGGTGGTGTGCATCTTGGTACTAGAGGTATTTCATGTGCTATAAAAAATGTAGTATGGATTACAATTAAAAATATTTAATTGAAAATGGTATATTGATTATAACCTTTCTTGTTTAAACTAAATAGCATCTAAAGGATGAGGCTAGACAAGAAGAGGAACATATGGTCACATCTTAAACTACTCTTCTTTCCTCCACTACTCAAGTAGGTAAAGAACACTCTAATGCTCTTTTTATTAATGAAATACTTGTAATAATAATAATAATAAAACATCAATTTAACATTTCTTTCTTATTGCAGCTGATGATCTGCATCCCCTTTTACAGTAGCCTTGACGTCATGAGTACACGACCAAGTCATCAATAAGACATGTAGTGGATAGAACAACTGAAGGGGAAGAAGGAACTGGCGACCTCCTTTCTGAATTCATTTCAAACAGAAAGAAATTGAAAAAGAAATGATTGTACTAGTTATATAATTAGAAACATCATGTACCATATTGTGAAAACATATTTTTAATGATAAAATTTATTGAGATGAAGTATTTTGTGTTTATGATTAATGAATGAATGAATGAATGTTATATGTTAATGAATGTTTTCTATATGTTTCTTTATGCACAAAACCACATATGTTTCTTTATGAATCTTTTGTTTTGCTAGTGTCTATGCATGAATCTTAATGTGTTTCTTTCAACTATTTTCTAGTAGATAGATTGGGTACTGGGGAATTGAGAGTGATTTGAGGGGGGAGTGGCCATAAGATATTCCACCTTCATGTGGTTGGCCATGTTCAATAGAGAATAAATTAGGATTTGGATTATATTGGAGCAAACCTCCCTCGATCCAAAAAAACAACAACAAAGTCAATGTTGACTTCGTTGTTGCTCCGTCAAATCGAGGGAGGTTTTCTCCAATATTAGAATACTCCAATAAATTATTCTCGAAACCAAGAGGAACTCATTTAGGTATTGATGCACTCAAGTCTTTTTACTTATTATTTAGTCATAAAAAAGTTTGTTAATTTATTTTATTATTTTGTTGATTCTTTAAGTGTTGGTTAAATTGTTAGAAAAACTACTAGAGGAGATATATTGGAGACTATTTAAACGAATGGAATACAAGTACAACCATCGAATATCCAGGTATTTGAGTTGTTATTTCATTTCTAATTGCAATTTTTTTATGAAAATTATTCCCTGAGGGATTCAAACCAAGGCAATGAATATCCCAAGCACAAAGTTGGATAGATTACCTCTATAAACATTGGTTCCAAAAACAAACCTAATTTTATATAAATATGATAAATTCTTTGGAAAGCATTTTTATTCACCATGGATCCTTGACAATGCACTACTACATCCCCAAAATCCTCTACAATAGATCTCTTTCAGATCCTTAGTTATATGCTACACAATAAAAATAACACCTATTCCTTTTAGCTTGATCCCAACATATCTCCTCCAAAACCATTTCCTACTAATCAATGTTGCAACCATCACCAACTCTCTTCTCATAACTATGAAAACTATCAAGGAATTAGACAAAAATACCTTACTACTACCCAACACTCCCAACCTGTCAACTCTCCTCAACATGTATTATCTTCCGACCCATCAGATTTTTTGTCTCATCCCATCCCTTTACCTCCTCCTTGAACTACACCCTCCATATATGTTCCACCTCAATATAATCCGTCACAACATCCCACCCACCACATGAGTAGAAACCCATACCTAAATCTATCACTTTCTCCCCTCCAACTGTTTCCTCGCCCATTCCCAAGATCCAATCACCTCGTGCCTCCATTCCACCTCATCACCCCATTGCCAAGGAAATATTAGCATTGCCCCTCATAGGCACAACTATAAATGCACTCACACTACTCAAATCTCCCCCCCCTCCCCATGCATCATAATGCAATTTGCATAGTCAAAATGCATGTGGAAATTTTTCATATAATAGTTTCTCCTAATCATATAGCATCCACTTTTGGTTAGAAATGTGCACTTCCTATAGCTACAGTATCCTTTAGAAAATAAATTCAATTCCCATGGTATTACTTATATAACAAATTAATAACAGTGGTCCAACACCATCTATCAACACAAGAAGAATCCTTCCAACGATTTCCTCTATAGGTCCATGTTGGCACAGGGATAAGCCTAGGGTTCAATGCTCAAGAGCGCACCAAAAAAACCCTAATTACCGGCCCTTTCGGCAACACCTGCGAAGCAGATGAAGTCTCACCTGAGGTAGAGTCAGGGGTGGTTACAGGACTCAGATGTCTGCAACCTTAGCTGAGATACCGATTTGTGATTATATCTTTTATAGGGCACTTAGCATAGATCATTCATCAATATTTAACCGTTATGGTACTTCACAGATAGCACAGAACATCATAGTGAATACTTAGACTAAATATGATTCAGTACTTAGCCACAAAAATATATATTAGATTCAACAGATCAAGCACTAAGCATCTCATATATCAGATCTAACATTCATTCATATATCATAAGCACAGAGCATAACTAGATCTATTTAATCACAACAATCACTTAGCCAAGAAGGAGATAAACACATTAGGTCGAAGCACAGAGCACAATACACAAAGTTACCACGGTCCACCCCCACCATGGGGCTACGTCCACAATGTCTTCTTATTTATACTATCTCGATCAAGTGGTTACAACATAGAGCTTCAGTGACCCTTACTTCGCACAGGACAAAAGATCTGCGCAGCTCGCTAGATCCTTCTTCCTTGCACTTCAGCACAAAACTACAACAACTTGCACTTATCTTTTCAATCTCCTTACAATCATGCACATAGAACTTGCAATATGCATCCAATCACACAGATCTAGCTACTAGGACTAAGCCTTTAGCTTTACATCACATAGAAGTACTACTATCCTCTACTTACATTTCCTAAGTATCTATTTATAGATTACAAAATGGGCCTAAGAATGGGTAAACCCACAGGCTGACATCCATTTCCCTTTACATCAACCCAAAACCCTAAAAGGGACCCAAAAATAGTTCTTTCTTCCCTAATTTATGCTTCACATTGTGCTCCATCTTTGGCAAGATGTCGCAGTCCCAAAAATGGTCAAATATGACCAAGTATTCTTCAAAACATGGTCAAGGGCCAATAGGCCCCCAACACTCACCTGTGACTCATCCCAAGTCACTAAGGTTTGATCAATTTTGCTTCAAATTCCTCGAGCTTGGCTCGAGCTTCTTAGACCTACTGTAGTGCGACAACCTCTTGCTCAGTAAATTCCTAGATCACTGTGTCACTGAGCGGTCCTTTCAGGAATTGTTCTGCAGTGACGACAACTTGTTCGAGTTCAGCTCCCTGGATTTCAAGTTCAACAAACAGTTGGCATGCCTTTTCTTGGATTGGTTGAAGTTGTTGGGAGACTTCCATCACTTTACTTTGCAACGTATGTACCTGTTGTTGGGTTGTGCATTGTTCTGCGAACCTCTTCATTATTTCAACTGGGGTCAAAGTCTTTATCTGCACTTGTAGCGTGTCTGCATGCTTCTTTGCTTCTTGGAGCTGTGCCTCCAATGTCTACAATTCTGGATTCTCTGCGAGGGTTTCATAAGTCTGGTCGTTTCTAGCGCTCAGCTTCTTGCATTTCAAGGTAAAGGTTTTTAATCAGCCAACTGTGCTTCGAGCAGTGGCCTCTCTTAGATCTCTTATTTCTTGGGGGGTCTTGGGAACGGTGCAGAGCTCCAGATCCGTGATGCACTATTGGAGTTGTTGGATTACTTCTTCTAGTTGGGTCACCTGCTGTGGGAGATGGTATTCCATCTTCACTTCTATGAATGTCACAGAGTGTAGTGCTTTGTGAACCCTTTCCTATACTTCAAGTTGCTCTACTAGCAACTGTGCCTTTTCCTTGTCCCACTTCACTTTTAGGGAAATATTTTCTCATTCTGCCTCACTCTGTTGTTCTAGAAGTGCTTTTTGTGCTTGCAACAAAGCCTAGGTGGCGTGTGATGTGTCTTCTTGAGCTCATTGAAGGCAAGCTTCAACTTTATCAACGATCTGGTGTAATTGAGTGGTCTCATCGCCTATTCCTGATGTTCCGCTTATCAAGGGCGTTGCAGAAACTGCTTGCCTGGACTGGAGTACCTGCTGCACTTCTTTGAGTTCGCCTTGATTTGGTTGAATAGCTCCTCCTGCTTTGCTTCTTGATTTTCTGTAAGCTCTAGTGAAACATCATTTAACGCGAAAATTAAGAAGTTGAAGTCATCTGGGGTAAGGGTAGTTTTAAGCGTGGTTCGGGTGGCCTTAGCTTTCTTTCGGGAGGAGGGTTTTGGTGGTGTCATATTTCTTTTCATGGAGGGATCCTCCTCCTCTCTAGGTGGAGTAACCTTGCCTTTGTTTTTCTCAACTTCTGTACCGCCTAGCTCATCACCATCACCTCCCTGCATAGGTAAGATCGAAGTAGTCTTCGTGGACGTGCTAGGGACATCTTCGACTTTTCATCCTTCTTAGTCCTGCTTGGCCCAGGTGTATCCGGCATAGCTTGAGGGCTTTCCTCGTCGGAAATGTCTACGGGGTCTGTTGCAATAAGGAGGTTTGCCGACCATTCCTTGGTAATATCCTCCAAGTCATCTTCTGTCAGCTTGTAGTAGGATTGGAGATGTTGTTTATGCTCATCAGCATGCGCTGTAATATAGGTGAAGTGGCGGTCCACACTAAATTTCATCAAAGGTATAAACCTATGAAGTACGTTTGGGGTGATTCGCGGTGTAGACTGAATTGCATTCTTCAGTTGGTTGAAGTAGGTGTGGAAGACAACATTGGACTGCCACTACTTGTTCATGTCGCTGGAGTACCACAACGTATAGAAATTTGCGGCTAGTGGTTCAAAAGGTTTGATCTTCGAAAAAGTGGCTCCCTCTGGCAATTCCCAAGTGATGAAAGAGATGAGTATGAGAAACCAACTAAAGTGGAACTCATACCCTTGGTCTTGTGCTCCTCTACAATATATCTCTAACTGGTTTACAAGATACTGTGCCCAATTCATCTGTAGTCCCTCAGCGAACTTCCCTGTGAGGTCAACTACGAAGACAATCATCTGTGTTGGTATGTTCTTACGAACTAACTTTCCCGTGATTAGCTGACATGCAAGACGCACTGCGCCACTCTGGATAGAGGCTACCTTGTAGCCTCACGTACCCTTCTCTACATCGCCATAAGTTTCCTTTATCCGTTGTGCTAGTGCTCGGTCTGAGGTCTTGCCTGGGTAAAAGTCCTGTGGGTCAGGGCCTTTCATGCTAAGTCCTGTGATCCAATTTATCAGAGTTGGATCCACAGTGATGCGGCGGTCCAACCATAAGTATCCACCGTGGTAGCAAGACAACAACAACCTGACACATGCATTGACTTCCCGGTGTCTGCCGAAGTGAGGGATATTCATTACATTGAGCAGTGTGGATTGTGCGAGGTTCTGGGTCCAGGACTGCGGGACAATCTTAGGATTTATGCCTTTGGTCTTGGTTAAGTATTTATGCGGAGCTAACATGCTGTAGGTTTTGCAATCTCCAAGGTTAAAATCATTAAATTTTAGTGTTGTGAGCTTATCCTGGTCAGCACGTACTGTGCACACCCCTTTCATAAGATATGTGGTGATCAAGGTGTACTCAAAGTCTCTGGGTACACTGTCATGGTTAATCTTTCCGCTCAAAGGTGGTATGTAAACCGGCAGAATGCGTGGGATCAACTTGGCATTTGCAATATTGTCTCTGTGCTTTGTTCTTGTCTCAGTCATGGTTCTAGAAGGTCCTTCTTCGTGAGCAGTGGAGGGAGAATATTGGACTCCTTCTATCGATGATGCTTACACACCTTTAGACATCCTTCTCTCTGACATGACTCTCTCAGCCATTAGGTCAATAAAAAATTCTCCAACTACTTTCTCAACAACGTTGATCTCGTCCAACATACAAGCTTGGGTCCACTAGCTTAGGTGTGAAAATGAATTCAGAGACTACGATGAATAGTATGGGAACAAGGAAATGATCACAGGGTGAAGTAATCTCAAGTTTTGGGCTCAAATTCTCACTTGGAAAAAAGTATTCTCGGTGTGTGGCGTGACGGACCAAGCAGGGAAACTTAGCAATGATCTTCTTGCAACGGATATGGGGCCTTCATTAACTTTGTTCTATCCATTATGGTGGTGTCCAATGGTCTAGTGGGAACCCATAATTTCTTTTCGACCCGTTCGGGGTGGAAGTTGAACATGTATATTGGTCCAACGGCTATATTGCTACGCCATGGCGAAGTGCCAGATGTCACTGTTATGATATCTCGACGAATCTCAATTCTTGTGATTTTTCCTTCTGTGAAGTTTCCTCTGGAGTCTTCTGTAACTTTCCAATTTTGGCCCTCTTCTTACTTAGCTTCCAAGCCTTTTTCCCATTGAGCTTAGTCTCAATCATCCTTTTTCCATTCTGAGTCTTATCTTCTCTCGACATAGTCACTTCGCACTGTTGAGGTTCTTTCTTCAAATCCAAGGGTAATACTCCTTCATCATATGGATTAGGTATTTTGGTGTTCTGTGGTTCCTCTAAAGCTCTTATAGATTCGACATCTAGGTCCCTAGTGTTTAACGGCTGATATCTGTTCTCTTGTTACTTCATCAAGTAGGCGATCCTTCTAGTCATAAATTTCATGAGTTCTTACTTCTTTTGTTCTAGGGCTTCCTTTTCTTCTTTCCTTTGGATCTGGTCCTTTTCAATCCAGATCTTTCCTAACAAAGCTAGAAATGGGGCATGGTCCTCAATAAATATAATGACTCCTCTGTCGAAGTTCCATGGGTACTCATAGCTATCTGGGTAATTTTTCCACATAGGGTTACCATTTTTACTTTAAATAATATGATGGTTCCTAGTGAAGGGACCAGAGCAGGCCTTCCCAAGTGCTTTCTGTCATAATGTTCATCGGTGTTCCCTCATCCAGAGCACAGTCAATGTCGAAGTCTCCTATTCTTACTTTGATTTTCTCCTTTTCTTTGAAGATCTCTAACAAACTGACATCCTTATGATCATCTAGGGATTCATTTATTTTCAGTAACATGATCTCTGATTCTTTCTGGGGTTCTTCCATAATTTTAGTCTCTTGATCTCCTTTAGATTTTGCTTGTTCCATATTCAGTTTTTCAAGTCTAGAAATCATTCTAGGGAAATCCAACACTTCATGGTCCATAGATTTACAACAGAGGCATCTAGGGTTTCTCCCAGAGAATTCCTTAGCAATATGTCCTTGTCTTCTGCAATTGTAACAAAGAGTTAATCCTCTCTTTCTCATCCATGATCCCCAACTCTTCTTGTACTGCGCGCTAGGATCATGATGGCTAGCTTGCAAAAATGTCTTTCTAGGATCCTGCATCCATTGGTTAGTCCAAAAATTCTTTCTATGCATAGGTATAACATATCTTTCACTATTCCTATCAGACCTATTCATATCAAACTTTCTTTTATCTAACAATGCTCTAGTTTTCAGGCTAGGACAAAATCTATCAAGCGTACCTAAATTCATGCTTCAGAAAAAAAAAATTCCACTTATCTTACCTATATAGAGCACAAAGCTTTCAGATCTAAAACTTGAACTATTCTTACCTTTACTAGAGCCTAGAGCTTACAGATCTTACCTCTTTTTTGTGGAAATTTCTACTTTTACCTTTCTTAGAGCATAAAGTGTTCAGATCTTACTTCTTTTCTTCAGTATCAACCTCTTTCTTGCAGATATGACCTCTTTTCTTCAGATCTGGCATTTCTTTCTCGACACAAATCTTCGTAGGTCAAGTAGAATACTATGCATTAGGGCAACAGATCTATGCACAGAGCCTATTTTGCACAAAGCTTTTTCTTCTTTAGTTCCCAACAATCACAGTTCCAGGTCCCGACAATGGAACCATTTTTTGGCATAGGGGAAAACCCAGGGTTCAATGCTCAAGAGTGCACCAACAAAACCCTAACTACCGACCCTTTTGGAAACACCTACGAAGCAGATAAAGTCTCACCCAAGGTAGAGTCAGGGGTGGTTGTAGGACTCAGATGTCTGCAACCTTAGCTGGGACATCGATCTGTGATTATATATTTTACAGGGCACTTAGCATAGATCATTCATCAATATTTAACTCTTATGGTACTTTGCAGATAGCACAGAACATCGCAGTGAATACTTAGACTAAACATGATTCAGTACTTAGCCACAAAAATATAGATTAGATTGAGCAGATCAAGCACTAATCATCTCATATATCAGATCTAACATTCATTCATATATCATAAGCATAGAGCATAACTAGATCTATTTAATCACAACAATCACTTAGCCAAGAAGGAGATAAACACATTAGGTCGAAGCACGGAGCACAATACACAAAGTTACCATGGTTCACCCCCACCCTGGGGCTACATCCATAAAGTCTTCTTCTTTATATTATCTCGGTCAAGCGATTACAACACAGAGCTTCAGTGACCCTTACCTCGCACAGGACAAAAGATTTGCGCAGCTCGCTAGATCCTTCTTCCTTTCACTTCATCACAAAACTACAACAACTTGCACTTAGATTTTCAATCTCCTTACAATCATGCACAAAGCACTTGCAATATACATATGATCACATAGATCTAGCTACTAGCACTAAGCCTTTAGCTTTACATCACATGGATGTATTACTATCCTCTACTTACATTGCCTAAGTATCTATTTATAGATTACAAAATGGGCCTAAGCGTGGGTATACCCACGGGCTGACATCCCTTTCCCTTTACATCAACCCAAAACCCTAAAAGGGACCCAAAAATAGGTCTTGCTTCCCTAATTTCCGCTTCGCGTTGCGTTCCATCTTTGACAAGATGTCGCAGTCCCAAAAACGATCAAATATGACCAAGTATTCTTCAAAACTTGGTCAAGGGCCAACATTCCAGACATACACTTAATAGCATGCATCACACACTAGCCATCCCTATCACAATTCCTAATATGGGAGGCATTTGAGGACTCCAAAATTTCTTTTATGGAAAAAATTTCAGCAACATCAACTAGTTGAATATCAATTTTCCCACAACACTTCAACACTCCTCTTCTATCTACACATATGTACATCATCTTTGTCAGTCAAAATTTGGCATCAAAGTCCCCTTCAACCATGGCCTCCAACAATTTTGTTTTTTCTATAGTGGTTTCACTCTTAAATTGGAAGGAAAACGATGATGATTTCTAACTAAACCGTGAGGAATTGATGTGGATAGTTCTGGGTAAAATTCTCCATAAAGTAGCTAGCATATTTAATAATAAGTAAGTCATGTTGAGAATCTTCGTGCACTTTTAGCTAGGGTTAAATTTGACTTGTTCTTTGAGGATTTTTTTGTAAATATTATATAAATGCATTTTCCCATGTAATAAGAACATTTATATTTTCCTTGAGACTTGTAACTTCTCATGTATTTGTTTATGGGGTTATTTTTTTTTAATTCTTTTATTACTACTCTAATATTTCGAGTATTGTTTCAAGGTTGGGTGTTTATTGTTATCTTACCATGTGAGGCTCTTGATCCTCATGTCTAATTTATGTTAAAAAGATAAAAATATATATAACAACAAGTCCAATTGTCATTGTATCTCTCCCCCTACCAATGGTGGAGTAACTAAAGTTCCTTATAGGAACACAAATTTCCT
Source organism: Picea mariana (assembly GCA_032191745.1). Taxonomy (NCBI): domain Eukaryota; kingdom Viridiplantae; phylum Streptophyta; class Pinopsida; order Pinales; family Pinaceae; genus Picea; species Picea mariana. The sequence goes on along the minus strand of JASDQU010440258.1, from coordinate 44,133 downwards.
CTCCCTTTCATCTAGTGACTCCATATGAGGAACTTTATTTTCTCAACCATAGGGATAGGGTTAATACATCAAAGAAATACTTCATTAATTTCTTTGGAATTATGTATTGATCTCATTGGCTTTATGCTCCCCCCCAGTTACTAAATATATTCAAAAGGATAACAGTGGGGAATCCCTATATATTTGTTGATATTTTCACTCATCAAGTCACATACTCTAGGTATGTCTTGAAGCTCTAAAATGTGTAAGAAAAAATTAAGAATGATGAATTAGTTGAACCTTTAATGATTAGTTCCAACTACCTTAGCTATGAAGTCTAATGCATAACCAATATGAGTCTTAATGATTGTGGATAAATTTTCCAAGGGTATCCCCTTTTGGAAAAATCCCAAGAGATTAAAAAATGTTAAACTTACATATTAACATTGGGAAGTGAATCTTGATATCAAAGGAAATATCCTTACACACAATATTGCAAGCCGCATACTAAGTCAATAAAATGGATAGATTGCAAGTTGCATTAGCTCAAAGTTGCAAAGATAGTGTGGTTTGACCTAAACAACTTGAATTCAAATACAAGGGATATATAGGGACATGTTATAATGACTTCTTTGATCCATAAGTACTTTACACAACTATCAAAAATAAATCATCACATTGCAGATGCACCAAATAAATTAAGTTAATACATAAGTAGTTTGTAGCATTACACGAAATGGATAACATGCAGTGAGAAAGAAAATAGTGGATACACATAAGTTTTCTTATCATTAAATCCAATAATTGTAGAAAACAATTACATAATATAGAGATCAAATCTCGATGGGTCTATCCTTGTCTTCATCTCTAAAGAATTATTAAATATATAGTCTCTCCTTGTGATGACCATCCTCCTAAGATTAGGAATAGTGTGTCTAACTCTTATTAATTTCCTACTTAAGTGTTTTTTGATGGGTCATTAGTTAATTAACGAATATGGTTTCATTGTTGTTATGGGATCGATCTAATTGAAAACACATCGTGCTACTATTGTAGTTGTTGTTGTTGTTGTTGTTGTTGATAATGACATTCCCCATGATTTGGAGAAGGTGATTTAGAACATGAAATGCATTCAAAGAACATAATCTTATGATCTCCCATATTTTCTTCACCTTCCATGTCCTCCTTAGTCTCTTATGTTATAGTAAACAACACCCTCAACCCTCCCTATGAACCTAAATTGATTGTAGGTTCAGGTAATCTGACGGAGTAGTAGTAAAGTCAACTGTTGACTTTGGTAGTAAAGTCAATTGTTGACTTTTCTATTGCACCATCAGATTGTTTGAACCTACAAATGTATCAAGGATGGCCCAACCCTCTTAGCCCATGTTGTTGAATTTGTTGCTACCCTATCAGATTTCTTGAACCTACAATTGGGTTGAACCTCCTAGTTTATATTGCATGCACAAGCTATCGTTGTTGCCAAGATTGTCTAAGATAATGGGAAATACATTTTCTAAATATTTTGGATTTTATAATTATTTTATCAAGTGAGAACCCAAATAACCCACTATTCCATCCACACAAGATAAGTTTAAGCCTTTATCTATTAATTGTGTCGTGACACTAGTAATCCTCATCCTCTTCATGTTCCAAGGACTTTGGAACTTCTAGTAAAATAAGTAGTAGATTTCAACCAACAACACCAACATGAATACCTCAAAAACAACACTCAGCCCTATGACTAAGCCTCCCAGTGTTTCCATTCTTAGTTCCTTCAAAATAATCTAAACTACTCATGAATTCCTATAAATTGTTGAACAAGAAAGACCATATTATAACAAAAAAACAATGGGCCTAGTTATTTGTTTCTTCTCTGTGCCATTGGGATCAATGTATTCCTCCATGATGGGCAACGCTTATTTTTTTTATGTCTCTAAATATACAAGGAATAATGCCACACACACATCCATGCATTCAAATGATCAATGAGTAAGCCACCACCCATGTGGATGTACATCACAAAACAACCAACCAAGGGTCATCCATATGTTGGTGCAAAATTGGAGGTTATGGTTCTTGTGGCTTGTCCAACAAAGGTCCCATCGTAGTCTAAAGTGCTTCCATAATCAATATCCATAAGGACAAGGTATCACTCAAATCATTTCCAATACTTAGAGATAAAGAGGAGATTTGCAATATGAAATAACATCCATGCTTACTACTAACAAGAATACTAACAACTCATTACATTTGTGCACAAATTGATATACTCAAATCACAAATATCTATAAAGAGAATATATAACAACCCCATGGAAACCATTTAAAAATTAAATAAGCACAACATTGTTCATTTGAACAATACATAAAACATAAGGAAATCAAGGGATTTTTTCATTACTTTTAGACTATGTGTGCTAAAATACATTACAATAGCCTCACATAGGAAGTGGGTAGTCTCAGTCACCTACAAAACTTCCTCTCTCAAATAGAGGATACTAATGAAAATAAATTATAGCAACCCCCTTTTACCATGCTCCCCTTAGCCATACAAATATACTACCCACTTTTCCCCTCAAATCATAGACCAACTACTACTCTAACTATGCCTACCTACAATTAGTTAAATATGTCGGATCATAACTATTCTAATTGTGGTGGTGAATCATTCCCCTATCCATTACCTTGTTTGATGCATCTTCCTTGGTATATGCAACATTATTATATTTTGTGTATTAGCCCATTACTCTTTTGTGCTTCCTAATTAAAATGCTCCCAATTATCCTTTGTAGGTATAGGTTATACACCTTTATTCTCTGCTATTATATTCTCTGTCTAATTTCATTATTTTTTTTAATATACATAGGTTCATCAGATAACTGATGAACTATCCGACAAACATATCAGTCGAAGGTATGGAATCTCTATTAGATATACTGTTTGTTTGTTGGATATCTGTCATACATATTTGTTGAATATCCAACGAACCATCCACAGACATATCTGTCAGAGGTATGGCACCTCCATCAGATATACTATTTGGTTGTCGGATATTCAATGTGTTGATGATTGCAGCTTCGTGAGACATCATCCAGAACACGTTCTCCTCTGAGACTGAGTTGAGTCGACCTGTGAGAGATCCCATGTGTTGGGTGTGCCCATGATATGGGTGTGTCGTTCCTCTCTGGACTAAGATGAGACGATCTGTGCCCCTGTGTGGGGTGAGGATTCCCATGAGATGGGTGTGTCCTTCCTCTCTGGATTGAGATGAAACGATGTGTACCCTTGTGTGGGGTGAAGGTTCCCATGTGATGGGTGTGCATCAGAATTTGGACTGAGTTGTTATGACGTGTGGTATCGTGCCTTCTGGACTCAATTGAGTCAGGCTTGAGATGGTACTCCATATGATTCTCCTGTGGACTCTGTGAGATATAGATCTGTTGAGTAGGACGTCCCTGTGGCTAAGCACAAGTGGACGTGCCCCTAGTGGATGAGCACTAGTGGATGTGTGAGGTCCCCTGTTATATTTTTTGAGAGTAATATTTATCTGTAACACTAACTGTGATGTAAAGGGTACAGGTTGGCTCCACCATATGTGAAAGCTAATTAATGTTTATTGTAATAATTGATTATTTTCTTAGTTATTGAGGATTACCCTATTGTGCCAATAGACACCATTTTTGGTTTGCCCAGTATAGTATAAATAAAGGTGATTTCCCCATTAAGGAAACACACAAGTCACTTGTCATTTGGAAATTTCAGCAAGTACATCCTATAGGGATGAAGTGTGCACCTCTCTTGGGCACAAGTTTCAAAGTTGTAGAGCACCCTCTTGTGTGCATTAGGGTTTCATGGTTGGAGGATCTTCTCTTGAGAATATAGTAAAGGATTGTTTGGTTTTTCTCCCTTACTAAGAAGGGATTTCCCAGGATATTTCTTGTGTTCTTATGCACGGTATTTCTTCTTGTGATCTTGGTTATTGTAGCAATTGTGAATGGTGTAGCTGCATCAGTTTATGGTTCAAGTAAATGAAAAAATGAAATAAATCATCCTTGAGCCAAGCATAGTGAAAATTCAACATGGAATCAGAGCATAGGTCTTGAAGAATCCATTGCACAAGCTTCTAGCAGTCCTCCTCTCTATTCTGCAGATTCGTACGACCTTCCAGGGTATCCAGAAATCTGTACAACCCCCTCCTTTTTGGGTGTTCCAGCACTTAATACTAAAACATTGGGGATAAAAATTACATAGGGGTGTATGGCCTCACTCAGCGCACCTCCAACAACTCTCATATTTCAATTCCGAGAATTTTGGATTTTTGGCCCTAGGGTTTCACAATTTTCCGCAGAAAATTTAGATTTAGGGTTTCTGCAGCTCATTAAAGAATATTTTCAGCTCACCAGTGTTATTATTACTTTCAAGTCTTATTTTTGGAAGTCATAAGCCCAAAAAAACCTAATATTTCTAACCTAGCCTAGCCGTTAGGTTTCCTAGCCCAGTTGGTAAGGGTTTGTGAAGAATCTAAAAATATGATGAACGAAACTATGTTGGAATATAGGCTTGAGGAATCAAGCAACTTAAGAATACATGAAGAAGATTGGAAGACAGATACAGAGCCACATCAAAGAGACGAATACACCAAATATGAAGCCTTCCTCTTCATATCATCACTCTCAGGTATGCACTTGTATATATTATTTGTATTATTATCATGAGGGTACTTGCAGGAGGAAGGAACCTTTGCTACAATCATGGATCCAGAAGGATCTCAGTGCATCCAGAGGAAAAACACACTGGAAGTGAAGACTCCAGGTTTCATTGTTTCAATTATCATGCCTTTAACCTACATTTCTAAGTTTGTTACATTACAAGTAGGCGTTGTAGTTGTGATAACAATCCTTAAATTGTTTTGATTCTAGAGATGTACTCATTATTCTCCTCTAGGATATATTCTTGTCTTGTTTCTTTTTGTTTGTTTTCTTGTTCCAGGCAGGTTAACAACAAAGGAATATTTTTATCCTTCAGACTTCAGAGGGAGTCACTTGACTCAGAGAGATTCAAAACTATTTAAGAAGGAGGAAGAATAGAACCATCATTGAAGTAACCAAATAAATGATACATGATCATCATCCACCTATGATTCTATGGGCGGAAGCATCCATGACAGTGGTATATGGTTAGAACATGAGTCCTCGCCAGATTTTGAAGATCATGACTCCCGAAAAATCCTTCACCAGAATGAAGCCTGAGGTAGGATAGTTTAGGATATTTGGGTGTCCAATATATCTTCATGTACCCAAAGAAAAGAGATCCAAGCTAGACCCCTCAGGAATAAAGGGTACATTTATGGGATACAATGAATCTTCAAAGGATTACCGAATCTACATCCCTGGTAAAAGATAGATTGAGGTAAGAAGAGATGTCATATTTGAAGAAGAGATAGCCTTTCGAAGATCCAGAGAATATCAAATGGATATTGACAGCAAGACCGTACCTTCTCCCCCTTCAGCAGTTCAGAGAGAGACAACCATTATTCCAATCGATAGAGTTGTTCTAGTTGATGTTCCTAGAGACATTGCATTAGGCCATAAAAGAACTTCCTGGGCTCGAAACACTCTACAGGAGGCATAGGGACATGCATCTCCTCAAGACACATTCCGAGAGAGTGAGAGACCAAAGATATTTTCGAGATATTTTTCATCCATAAGCCACATCATTGATACTGAGTCTTCTTGTCATGGAGAAGTAACAGGTCAACAGGTATGTCAAGATTCCATGGAAGAAGAGTATCAGTCCATCTTGAAGAATGATGTGTGGGATATTGTTCTGAGACCAGAAGGGAAGTCTGTAGTAACTTCCAAGTGGATCTATAAAATTAAGCATGCAACTGATGGAAGTGTCGAGAAATACAAAGAGAGATTTGTAGCCAGAGGATTCTCATAGGTGGAGGGAATTTATTATGAGGAAACATTTGCTCCAATAGCTTGATACACCTCCATCCGTACTATCATTACACTAGCTGCATCCATGGGTTGGAAACTACATCAGATGGATGTAAAGACAACCTTTCTCAATGGTGAGATTGAGGAAGAAGTTTACATCAAGAAGCTAGAAGGATTCGTGATATACAATGAGAAATATCAAGTGTGCAGGTTGAAGAAAGCTCTGTATGTGGATGACTTATTCCTCATCGGTTCAGAAATACTTATTGTTGAATGAAAGAAGGAATTTACTTCTGAATTCAAGATGAAGGATATGGGTATGATGCACTACTTCTTGAGACTAGAAATATGGTAGAGGACTGATGAGATTTTCCTGAGTCAAGTAAAATATACAGTGGAGATATTGAAGAAGTTTGGTACGACAAACTGCAAATCCATGCCTACACCGATGGTGATGGATTTAAATAAACTGAACGATGATTCTACTAATTCAGGAGAGATTGATCCACATTTGTACTGACAACTAATTGGATCATTGATGTATCTAGTTAACACCAGACCTGATATATGCTATGCAGTGAATGTACTTAGTCAATTCATGAGTCAATCGAGACAGACTTACTAGATAGCAGCAAATGATGTATTAAGATATCTATGAGGTACAGTTGGATATGGCCTGAGATATGCCTCTAGTGTAGACATTAGTTTGCAGGGATATGCCGATGCAGATTGGGCAGGGAGCGCAGTGGACCGTAAGTGCACATCCGATTGTTGTTTTACCTTGGGGTATACCATGGTTTCCTGGTGCAACAATAAATAGAGCTCTGTGGCCTTGAGTACCGCGGAAGAAGAGTATATAATTTTGAGTGTGGAAGTTCACAAAGCAGTGTGGCTCTACAAGCTCCTGGCAAATTTATTTGATCATGAGATGGATCCTACCATTATTCATTGTGATAACCAGAGTTGTGTGAAGCTATCTGAGAATCTTGTGTTTCAGGATAGATCGAAACACATTCAGATAAAATATCATTATATCAGAGACATGGTGCAGAGGAAATAATTACATGTGCAGTACCTTCCTACACATGAGCAGATTGCAAATATCTTCACCAAACTACTTGCCAAGATGAAGTTTGAGTATTTCCATGAGAGACTTGGCGTGGTGGATAATGCCTCCCTAGCTGAGAGGGAGTTTTGATGATTATAGCTTCATGAGACATCCTCCAAGACATGTTATCCTCTGAGACTGAGTTGAGTTGACCTGTGAGAGAGCCCATGTGTTGGGTGTGCCCATAATATGGGGGTGTCTTTCATCTCTGAACTGAGATGAGACGATGTGTGCCCCTGTGTGGGGTGAGGATTCCCATGATATGGGTGTGTCATTTCTCTCTGGATTGAGATGAAACGATGTGTACCCATGTGTGGGGTGAAGGTTCCCATGTGATGGGTGTGCGTCATACTTTGGACTAAGTTGTTATGAAGTGTGGTCTCATGCCTTGTGGACTCAGTTGAGTTAGGCTTGAGATGGTAATCTAGATGTTTCTCTTGTGGACTCAGTGAGATAGAGATCTTTTGAGTAGGGCATCCTTGTGGCTGAGCACATGTGGGTGTGCCCCCAGTGGCTGAGCACTAGTGGATGTGTGAGATCCCTTGTTATATTGTTTGAGAGTAATATTTACCTGTAACCCTAATTGTGATGTAAAGGGTACATGTCGACTCCACCATATGTGAAAGATACTTAATGTTTATTGTAATAATTAATTATTTTATGAGTTATTGAGGTCGCCTTGTTGTGCCAATAGAAACCATTTTTGGTCTGTACAGTCTAGTATAAATAAAGGTGATTTCCCCATTGAGGAAACACACAAGTCACTTGTCATTTGGAAATTTCAGCAAGTACATCTCTAAGGCTAAAGTGCACACCTCTCTTGGGTGCAAGTTTCAAGGTTGTAGAGAAACCTCTTGTGTGCATTAGGGTTTCATGGTTGGATGATATTCTCTTGATAATATAGCAAATGATTGTTGGGTTCTTCTCCCTTGTTGAGAATGGTTTTCTCAGGATATTTCTTGTGTTCTTGTGCATGATATTTCTTCTTTTGATCTTGGTTATTGCAACAATTTTGAATGGTGTAGCTGCATTTGTTTATTGTTCAAGTAAATGAAAAAATGAAATAAACCTCATGCTTGAGCCAAGCATAGTGAAAATTCAACATGGAATCAGAGCATAGGTCTTGAAGAAGCCATTGCACAAGCTTCTAGTAGTCGTCCTCTCTCTTTTGCAGAACTGTATAACCTCCTAGGGTTTCCAGAAAGTCGTACGACCCTCTCCTTTTTGGGTGTTTCAACACTTAATACTGAAACATTGAGGTTAAAAATTACATAGGGGTGTAGAAAACCTCCAACAACTCTCAAATTGCAATTCCGATAATTCTGGATTTTTGGCCCTAGCGTTTCACAATTTTCTGCAGAAAATTCAGATTTAGGGTTTCTGCAGCTCATTGAAGGAGATTTTCAACTCACGAGTGTTCTTATAAATTTCAAGTCTTATTGTTGGCAGTCATAAGCCCAACGAAACCTAAGTTTGATATCCTATCCTATACGTTAGGTTTCCTAGCCTAGTTGGTAAGGGTTTGTGAAGAATATGAAAATATGATGAACATAACTATGTTGGAAGATAGGCTTGAGGAATCAAGAAACTTCAGACTACATGAAGAATATTGGAAGACAAATCCAAAGCCACATCAGAGAGATGAAGAAACCAAAGATGAATCCTTCCTCTTCATATCAACACTCTCGGTTATGTAATTGTATATATTATTTGTATCATTGTCATGAGGGTACTTGCAGGAAGAAGGAACCTTTGTTGCAATCATGGATCCAGAAGGATCTCAATGCATTTAGAGAAACAAAACACTGGAAGTGAAGACTCCAGGTTTTATTGTTTCAATTATCATACCTCTAACCTACATTTCTAAGTTTTCTACATTACAAGTAGGCATTGTAGCTGTGACAACAATCCTTAAATTGTTTTGATTCTAAATATGTACTCATTATTCTCCTCTAGGATATATTCTTGTCTTGTTTCTTTTTTTTTGTTTTCTTGTTCTAGGAAGGTTAACAACAAAGGAAGATGTTTATCCTTCAGAGTTTAGAGGGATTCAATTGACTCAGAGGTAGTTAAATCTATTTGACAAGGAGGAATAACAGAGCCATCATTGAAGCAACCAAAGAAATGATACATGATCATCATCCACCTATGATTCTATGGGAAGAAGCACACATAACAACATTATATGGTCAGAACATGAGTCCTCACCATATTTTGAAGAACACGACTCCCAAAAAATCCTTCACCAAAAGGAAGCCTAAGGTAGGATAATTTAGTATATTTGGGTGTCCAGTATATCTTCATGTACCCAAAGAAAAGAGATCCAAGCTAGACCCCTCAGGAAGAAAGGGTACATTTATGGGATCAAATGAATCTTCAAAGGCTTACCGAATCTACATCCCTGGTCAGAGATAGATTGAGATAAGCAAATATGTCATCTTTGAAGAAGAGATAGCCTTTTGAAGATCCAAAGAATCTTAGATGGAGATTGACAGCAAGACAATACCTTCTCCCCCTTCAATAGTTCAGAGGGAGACAACAATTGTTCCAGTTGATCCAGTTGTTCCAGTTAATCTAGTTTCTCTAGTTTATGTTCCCAGAGACATTGTAGTAGGCCATAAAACACCTTCCTAGGCTCGACAAACTCTACAGGAGGAAGAGGGATATGCATCTCCTCAAGGCACATTCTGAGAGAGAAAGAGACCAAAGAGATTTTTGAGCTATTTTTCATCCATAATACACATCATTGATACTGAGCCTTCTTGTCATGGAGAAGCAACAGGTCAGCAGGTATGGAAAGATGCCATGGAAGAAGAGTATTATTCCATATTGAAGAATGATGTGTGTGATATTGTTCTGATACCAGAAGGGAAGTCTATAGTAACTTCCAAGTGGATCTATAAAATTAAGCATGTAACTGATGGAAGTGTCGAGAAATACAAAGCGACATTTGTAGCCAGAGGATTCTCATAGGTGGAGGGAATTGATTATGAGGAAATATTTGCTCCAATAGCCTGATACACCTCCATCCATACTATCATTACACTATTTTCATCCATGGGTTTGAAACTACATCAGATGGATGTAAAGACAACCTTTCTCAATGGTGAGATTGAGGAAAAAGTTTACATTGAGAAGCCAAAAGGATTTATGATACATGTTGATAAATCTCATGTGTGCAGGTTAAATAAATCCATGTATGTGGATGACTTATTCCTCACCGTTTCATAAATACTTATTGTTGAATGCAAGAAGACATTGACTTTTGAATTCAAGATGAAGGATATGGGTATGATGCACTACTTCTTGGGAATAGAAGTATGGAAAAGGACTAATGAGATTTTCCTTAGTCAAGGAAAATATACAGTGGAGATATTGAAGAAGTTCGGTATGACAGACAACAAATCCATGCCTACACTGATGGTGATGGATTTAAAGAAACTGAATGAAGATTCTACTGATTCAGGCGATATTGATCCACATTTGTACCAACAGTTGATTGGGTCATTGATGTATATGGTTAACACCAGACTTGACATATAATATGCAGTGAATGTACTTAGTCACTTCATGAGTCAGCCGAGACAGAGTCATTAGATAGCAGTGAAGCATGTATTGAGATATCTATGAGGCACAGTTGGATATGGCCTAAGATATGCCTCTAGTGTAGACATGAGTTTGCAGGGATATGCTGATGCAGATTGGGCAAGGAGCGTAGTGGACCGAAAGAGCACATATGGTTGTTTTTTTTCCTTGGTGTCTTCCATGGTTTCCTGGTGCAAAAAGAAACAGATCTCTGTGGTCTTGAGTACCACAAAAGAAGACTATATAGCATTGAGTGTGGCAGTCCACGAAGTAGTGTGCTTCACAAGATCCTGACAGATTTATTTGATCATGAGATGGATCCTACCATTATTCATTGTGATAACTAGAGATGTGTGAAGCTCTCCGAGAATCATGTGTTTCGTGATATATAGAAACACATTGAGATAAAATATCATTATATTAGAGACATGGTGCAGAGGAAATTAATACACATGTAGTAACTTCATACGCATGAGCAAATTGCATATATCTTCACCAAACCACTTGCCAAGATGAAGTTCGAGTACTTCCGTGAGGACTTGGCCTAGTGGAGAATGCCTCCCTAGCTGAGAGGGAGTGTTGATGATTGCAGCTTCATGAGATATCCTCCAGGACACATTCTCCTCTGAGACTGAGTTGAGTCAACCTGTGAGAGAGCCCATGTGTTGGGTGTGCCCATGAGATGGGTGTGTCGTTCCTCTCTGGACTAAGATGAGATGATGTGTGCCCCTATGTGGGGTGAGGATTCCCATGATATGGGTGTTTTTTTCCTCTCTGGATTGAGATGAAATGATGTGTACCCATGTGTGGGGTGAAGGTTCCCATGTGATGGGTGTGTGTCAGACTCTGGACTGAGTTGTTATGACATGTGGTATCCTTCCTTGTGGACTCAGTTGAGTCAGGCTTGAGATGGTAGTCTAGATGATTCTCCTGTGGAATCAATGAGATAGATATATGTTGAGTAGGATGTCTCTCTGGTTGAGCACGGGTGGACATGCCCCTTGTGGTTGAGCGCTAGTGGATGTGTGAGATCCCTTGCTATATGGTCTGAGAGCAATATTTACCTGTAACCCTAATTGTGATGTAAAGGGTACATGTCGTCTCCACCATATGTGAAAGATAATTAATGTTTATTGTAATAATTAATTATTTTCTGATTTGTTGAGGTCAGCCTTGTTGTGCCAATAGACACCATTTTTGGTCTTTCCAGTCTAGTATAAATAAAGGTGATTTCCCCACTGAGGAAACACACAAGTCACTTGTCATTTGGAAATTTCAGCAAGTACATCCTCTAGGGATGAAGTGCGCACCTCTCTTGGGTGCAAGTTTCAAGGTTGTAAAGCACCCTCTTGTGTTCATTAGGGTTTCATGGTTGGAGGATCTTCTCTTAAAAATATAGCAAAGGATTGTTGTGTTTTTCTCCCTTGTTGAGAAAATTTTTCCCAGGATATTTCTTGTGTTCTTATGCATGGTATTTATTCTTCTGATCTTGGTTATTTCAACAATTGTGAATGGTGTAGCTTCATTTTTTTATGGTTCAAGTAAATGAAAAAATGAAATAAACCTCATGCTTGAGCCAAGCATAGTAAAAATTCAACACGATGTACATATTCGTCGGCTATTCGACGCACCGTCCGATAGAAATTTCCATCGGAGATATGTCACCTCCATTGGATATATTTTTTGTCTGTCAAATATTAGAAGTACATATCCCTCTGATATCTGATGCACATTCCGACAAACCTACGTCAGATATCTTATTTCTTTGTCGGATATTCGGCGCTTGGTTACATCGGATTTACGATGTGTATGTTCCTCGGCTATCCGATAAAATTATGTTCAGTGGATATCTGACCAATATACACTGATGAAACTGGTAACCACGTTTCATCAGAGGGTCGATGGAATTGCATCGACAAAACGATGTACCTCCATCATATTTATGTTCACAAGAAGTAGTGTGGCAAGTACAAAGAAAAGTACTAAAGGTTCTTTATATTCAATAAGGGTATTAGTATGCAAGTGAAAGACACTTTATGGTTCTATAGCAATAATATGATGATAGCCAATGGCTATATAAAATAGAAAAGAAATAGGTGCAATGAAACCAAACCAAATGTCCTAACATATATGATTATTTTTATTTTTTTGGATGCACTTTAAATAATATGAAAATAAAGAAAATAAACTAAAGGGAGGGACATCAAACAAGTGGTAGAGATACAACCTATTTGCAGCAACAAATAGGGATCCAAACCCTCAATAAACCCCTTAGGGAAAAGGGATCAAAACCCCCTGGGGGTTTATCCTCAATTCCTATGATTTAGTTAAGGTTTTTAAACCACTTAATAAGCCATAAAACCAAGGGAAAATTAAGGCCCTAAAGAACACCTACAATAAGAAAATAAAACAATAAAAGAAAGAATAAAATTGAAAAATGATCACTGCGGGAAAAACCTAGAAATGTGTGTCGAGCAATGGAGGAAAAGGGCTTGATTCCCGCATTGATCAGTGGCAGAAAAATGCCCAGAATATATGTTGAGAAGTGGTATAAAAATTCCGAAAAGTTTAATTGACCAATGGAAGAAAGTCGCCCAGAATTTGTGTTGAGCAGCGACAAAAAAATTACCTCTCTTTTGCGTTGACCAGTGGCAGAAAAGAGGCCAAAAGGTGCATTGGCCAATGTTGAAAAAGGGGAAAAAAGTGTGTTGGGAAAAATATTTCAGAGAAGAGTTGTGGCTTTGGGTCCAACTATTTCCTGAGTGGATTTTCAACAGTTGTAGCCTATGAAACAGAACATAAAACTATAGGAAGGTAAATATCCACAAAAAAATCAATAAAACCCTATAAAAATGTGAGAAAACAATTGTACCACACACTCACAACCAAGGATCATGAGTAAAACTCATATCTCTAATGGAGTCTCCATCCCGTTGAAGAAAATCTGCAGCAAGGTTGAGTATATCTACAAATTGTGTGGTTGTGTCAAAGTTACACAAAAGTGGGTGAGAACACAAGAAACCCTAGTTCTCTTTTAATTAAATTTATTCATATTTATGCTATTCAGAAATAAAAAAAGGCATGCAATAGAAAATATACTTGAATAAAAAAAATATGTAAAGAATCAAGATGATCTATAATTCCTGATAACAAAAGTACAAATAAGATACACCTGTGAAGAAATCGATGAAGATGAATTCCTCCTGGTAGCCTCTTTGTGGGAGGGTTCTTCTTTATTTACCAGATGTAGGGTAGCGATGGTTAGACTTCTCCTCTTGGATGAAAGTAGCTATGGTGAAATGGTGCTAAAAGGTCAATGGAAATTTATGCGGCATCTTAGTAATCTCAAGGAAAAATCTCTATGGAAATGGTATGGATCTCTTTATTTTATAGGAAAAATAGTGGTTATCATTGATATGGTCAAAATAATAAAATATTATATTTAACCAAATCAATTGTTATCCACTAATTGATTTTTACCTTTAATTTAAATAAAATATAGAGGGGAAAATGCATAAAAGGGGATTATGGATTTAATTAAGTGAAATAACTTTAGGAAAAAGAGGTTTTCCTAAGTTATGCAAGGGAATAATGGTGTGAAAGTGTGTATGACAAGGGATACATGGACTATGATTGCACAAATCGGTAACAATTAGCCTTTTAAGATAGGTGTGCAAATAAATGGTGATAACACCCCCCCTACATCATACTTTTTCTCACAACCCACATTCCATGTAACACTCTTGATTCCCACACCTGCGTTCCATGTAATCCAACACCCACTTTCCATGTAAGATACAACTGGGTTTCCTTAGGGAATATCAACATATCCACCGCACATTTGTTGGAGAAATTTCTATTTTCGGTGCACTAGTTCAGTGGAAGTTAACTGACTAGTTCTATTTTAGAATTTCTATTTTATATCATCACTATTATGATATTATTCATGCATGCATTCTTCTATTATGGAATTTTATGTCTTATATATGAGTGTATTCCACTCATTCATTGTATTGTATTGATCATCAACTATGTATCAATCATCAACTCATTGGAGTAGTGTGAATATATTTTCTCATTCTTCCATATTGATTCTCTCTTTCTTTCTCGATAATATTTGTTTGTACTTACTTTAGCTAGATCTCTTGTGCAGGTTTTGATGAAAAATTTACATGGTATTAGAGTTATGTTGCTTGGAGCAAGCCAGACAAGCCAAAGAATAAGGAAAATCGAAGTTTTGGTGAGCAAAATCCATGGTTGTACCTTTCGGCAGTGATTTCTACAAAAATATTAACTTTTTGAGGAAACAACATGCAAGAGAAGTAAATTGACCCATTATACAAATGGGGTTTCAACCATTTGGTGAAATTCTTCACCGTTTGCTCAAAAAGGAAGTCGAAAGATTGCCTCTTGAAACTGATACGAATATGTGGTCGTACCTTTCTACAATGATTTCTCCCAAAATATTAACTTTTTGAGGAAATATCTTGAAAGAGAAGTAAATCAACCCATTATGCAAGTGGGTTTTCAACCGTTTGGCGAAATTCCTTACTGTTTTCTCATCAAGTAAGTCGGAAGATCATATCCTGAAACTGATACAAATTTTCACTTAAAGTTTCATTTCTTCAATGATTTCTTAGTTTTTCATTTGTAGATTGAGAGAGAATTTTATGGGTTCTCAGACACAGTGAGAGAGGTGGATAAAACACCTATTCTACATTCAAACTTGGTGGCAATCCTCACACCATACAATTATTTTGATTGGAAGCCCAAGGAAGAATTCCAACTCAGAAGGAAAGAATTGTACAACTTGACGATGTGGACATAAACAAAACCTACATCAACAATTGAGAAGATGAGATGGGTGAACCGAAAGGATGAATCCATATGAATTATTATTGAATTGATTTCAACTGATCTATGGTTTCATGCTGCAGCATGCAAGACTCCAAATGAGATCTAGACCACCTTGGAAAGTCTGTTTGGAAAGTAGGATCATAGGAGAGGTCATATGCTTGAAGTAGAGTTGAATACTTTGGATCCTAAAAGATTTGATAATATACATGATTGGCTTACTAAGTTTAAATATTTGATATTGAGCTTAGCATCATGTGGTATTGATAAGTCTAAACAAGTGGACCAACTTATTCTAATAATCTTGGCTAAGCTAGGACCAAAATATGTTGTCTATGTTTCCACTTTCCATTCAGGCAGGTATCTGATCACGGGAACAAATTGGAAGATGCCTACCATGGATCAATTCGTTGATTCTCTCATAGATGAACATGAAAAACCCATTCAGATGGGCCTAATCAAGGATCCTAAATCACATGCACTCACCATGCATGATGGAAAAGGATCATCCAAACAGAAAGGAAAGGGGAAATCACAACATCTAGAGCCAAAGAAAGAGGGATATTCCAAACCCTTCAAGGATTCTTCAGGTTCAGGTTCCAAAGACTCTTCAGGTTCAGGTTCCAAAGAGAAGAAGAAGAAGAAGAAGAAGGGAAAGCAATACACTTACTGCAATAAACCGAATCATGATGAATCCACATGCATGAAGAAACAAATTGATCTTATGGCTCAGGTACTTCAGCATAACAACCTTGGAAACTTCATTCCAGAAGAAGAAGGAAGAAGATCTTGTGTCTAAGAAAGATAATCATCATGCTCTTGTTGCAATTAATTCCTCATATAATTCATGGATTATAAATTCTAACATATCACATCATATGGAAAAAAAAGAGGAAGTTTTTACTTATTTGAGCTCATTCTTAGGACCCTCTATTCTCATGGGGGATGATACTGTTACACATCAAAATTACTCACTTCAATAGTGTCGCAAGTGTCATCATTACAAGTGTTGTAAGTGTCACATCTTGTCCGCAAGTGTCGCATCTTGACCACAAGTGTCGCAAGTGTCGCAAACATCATACTTCCATATTACCTATGTCGTGCCTCTAAAAACATCACAAGGACACTTAATACACCCTCAAAGACTGGTTTTAGGAAGAGAAATCATTTGATGAAGAGTACAAATCATTTTCCATGAAGAAAACCACTCAAAAATGATTTTTGGAAGGAATCACTCCCCTACCCACTGTCAGGGAGCACCGGATCTCCGTAGCCTTCTTTGGGGGAGCGTTGAAACACTCTGTGAGCCCTTTTGGGGGAGCGTTTCCCTTTCTAAGCAAATTTTGGTTTGTTGAGATAAATCAGGGAAGGATCCCCTCAATCTCTGAAGTTGGTTGGATTCGAATCTGAGGTCAAGGCATGATCTTAGGGAAGATCCACAACTGAAGGAGAGGAATCCTCAACTTATTCCAAAGATCTCTCAAGTGGTTAGGTTTCTCCAATCTTATATAAGGAGGCCTCCTTAGGTTGAAGGATATAGAGATTGAGAGATACCAAACTTATGATCTCATGAGTGGTATTGACATATGGAGAAATTGTAAAGTATCAAACTTATGATCTCATAAGGGAGGTATCATTGAAGCATCAACACTCTGCGTGGATTATTTGAGCAAGGGTCTGTAAAAAGGGAGGTTGGTGAAGTTGTTTCACTACATCCATGGTTGTAAGCACCACTTTGTTCTCATTAATATAAATCTATGCTTGGCCTGTTTCTTTTAAAGTTTGTGTACATTTCATGAACTTGTTTATTTTATAGATCCATTATGAAGCTAATCATGGTAGAGTAGGAAGTATCATTGTTGTTTCTCATTGTACCACAGGACCTTCTGAAGAACTTGGAGATTAAGATCAGCCTGGATTGATCAAGGACAAACATCGGTAAAAAGGTATTTACTATTCTTCCTTCCTCTTCTTTTATAGTTTATCTTTATAAAAAGGAATGTCAGTGTCCACAATAGCATTTTCTATCTTGGTCATAGGGGTCTAGTATCCAAGAGAGAATCCACTTGTCCGCAAGGGGATTTCTCTGTAACATATACTCCAGTAGCAGTAGTAGGAGAGGGGAGAGTGGAACTCCATAATGGAATTTTTGATAATGTTTTACATGTTCCAAATATTTCTATGAATCTACTCTCTATTTATCAGATCACTCAGAAAGGTAAAAAGGTTGAATTTACATTAGATTTAGTTTCTATACTTGACATGCATGACAATGTTGTTATTGCAATTGGTGAGGTAGATCATAAATCAAGGCTGTATAAATTCACTAAATTTGTTGATCATAAATCCTCCTTACCACTAACACATGTTGATGATAGTAGTAGAGTATGGCATGAGAGATTTAGTCATTTAAACTTTAGGTACATGCAACGACTTTCCAAGCAAGGAATGGTCAAAGGTTTGCCAAATATTTACTTTTATGAAGGGTTTTGTGGAGCTTGCATTCTTGGCAAGCATCTTAAAGAGAAGTTTGAAAAAGGGACGACAATGAGAGACTCCTCTTCCTTGGAGCTTGTTCATAGTGATCTCATGGGTCTATTTCCACATCCATCCATCAAAAAATCAAGGTATGTCCTTACATTCATTGATGACTACTCATGCTATACTTGGGTTTGTTTTCTCAGGAAAAAGTATGAAGTTTTTGAGCATATCAAAGACTTCAAAGCTCTAGTAGAAACATATATTGGGAAGAAAATCAATATCCTCCGTACAAATAATGGGGGGGTGTATATCAACAAAGATGTTCAGAATCTTTGTCTTGAAGCTGGTATCCATTTGTAGCATACAGTTCCATACACTCCACAACATAATGGAGTTGTTTAAAGGAATAACATATCTCTCAAGGAGATGACTAGTTGCATGTTGCATGTGAGGTCTCTTCCTTCCAATCTTTGGGATGAGGCACTTAACTGTTTTGCTTATATACAAAACATATATCCTCATAGATATATTGAGGAAATGACACCTTTTGAGTATTGGACAGGTGAAAAACCAGATGTCACACACTTCCACATCTTTGGATCTCGTGCATGGGACCATATTCCTTCTGAAAAGAAGAAAGAATTAGATCCACATAGCACACCTTGCATATTTGTGGGATATCCAGATGATGTGAAGGGTTACATGTTGATTGATCCTTTTACTGACCGACTCATCATTGATTTCAATGTTCAATTTAAGGAGAGTCCTTTGCATGCACCTCTAGTGAAACATATAGATACTCTTGTGACGCCATCAATTCTAGACATAAGAGATGATGATTCCATACACTCAGATTCAGAGGATTTTGTACATAGAGTTGAGTAGGTAGTACAACCATATGAGGAGCCAATGTTGGAGCTTCAAAATATTTCCAAGTGGGCACATTCCACACTTCAGGAAACAAGAAACCTTGTAGGGAATCCATTGGATTCGAGGAGGACTCGATCTCAACATGAGGAGCCCTCTCATGTCCTCTCAGCTTCTGAACCTACGATGACTATGCATTGCTATATGATTCAATATTCAAATCCAAAGACCTATAGTAAGGTTTTGGGAAATCCATTATGGAAAGTAGCCATGCAGGAGGAGTATGTCTCACTCCTAGAGAATCAGACTTGGGATCTGGTTCCACTTCCACCAGGGAGGAAACTTTTCATATGAAAATGGGTCTATAGGACCAAGAGAGAAACATATGGTCAGGTGAGAAGGTATAAAGAAAGACTAGTTGTAAAATTATTTCAACAGATTCATGGGATAGATTATGATGAGACCTTTCCTCCTATAGAAAAGATGTACTCCATTCGTTTGGTTCTATCCATTTCCACAGCCAAAGGATGTGAAGTTCACCAGATGAATCTGAAGAATGTTTTTCTTGACAGTGATATTTCATAGGATATATACATGGAGAAACCATAGGGGTTCATTTAGAACTCATCTTTAGTATGAAGACTGAATAATTCACTCTATGGACTCAAGCAGGAACCTAGAGCATGGTATGAAAAGATGGATTCATATCTTCTTTCACATGATTTTTTTAGATGTAAATTGGATTGCAATGTTTACATGATGAGGAATATTGACTCTTTGATGATTTTAGTACTATGTGTTGATGATATTTTGATAACTGGTAGATCTGCTTCATCCATTGTTGTGGTCAAAGATATTTTTCATGGCAGGTTCTCTATGAAGGACATGAGTCCACTTCATTTCTTTCTTGGTCTTGAGATTAGTCAAGATGCTTCAGGCATCAAACTTTCTCAGGATAAGTATGTCAGTGATATTCTAGATAGATTCCACATGACAGACTATAAGTCTGCACTTACACCCTTCTTATTTGGAATCAGACTTGAGGATGGCGAGGATATACCATTATTGGACAACACTTTGTATCGATAGTTGGTGTGGATTATTTTGTATCTCACCCACACCCGTCCGGATATCTCATATACAGTAGGAGAAGTTTCCAGATACATGCAGGAACCCCATGATCTGCACTAGAAGGCTTCCAAGCACATCCTCAGATATGTCCAGGGAACCATGAGTTATGGGATTCACTATGCAGCTGGTTATGCATTGGATCTCCTAGGATTCACAGATTCATATTGGGTTGGTGATGGAACAGATCGCAAGTCCACTTTTAGGTACACTCTCAGTTTAGGTTCAAGCCCTATTTGTTGGTCAAGTAAGAAGAAATCAACCATTGCTTTATCTTCCGCAGAAGCCGATTATAGAGGTGTAGTCAACTATGTCATTCAGGAAATTTGGCTTCAACACTTCCTTACCGAGCTTGGCATCCATTTTCACTGTCTGAATGTCATATGGTGTGACAATCAAAGTACACTAAGATTTTGTAGAGATCCAGTACAACGACAGCGAACCAAACACATTGAGGTCCACATGCATTTCATCATAGATCTAGTACATGGCAACACCATTGATCTGCAGTTTTTTACTTCCTCTAAACAGACTGTCTATATATTCACTGGACATAATTTTCATACTTTGCGGGATCATCTTGGAGTGAAGAACACAGTTTCCTAGCAACTACCTTTTCTTCTTTTGATGCATTGTCTTTTGAGGGGGAGTTTTGTTCCCACATGGTTTTCCCTCTTTCCTCATTTTTATTCAGTGTTCATTAGTTGCATTGTACATGAGTACATAATATGGCCTAGTATCCAGGACTCATTTTTTACTCCATAGTGATGTTCAGGGGGGGGTGTTGGAGAAATTTATATTTTCGACACACTAGTTCAGTGGGAGTTAACTGACTAACTCTATTTTAGACTTTCTATTTTAGATCATCACTATTATGCTATTATGCATGCATTCATTCTGCTATTATGGAATGTTATGTCCTATATATGAGTGTATTCCACGCATTAATTGTATCATATTAATCATCATCTATGTATCAATCATCATCTCATTTGAGTAGTGTGAATATATTTTCTCATTCTTCCATATTGAATCTCTCTTCCTTTCTTGATAAGATTTGTCTGTATTTTCTTTAGATAGATCTCTTGTGCAAGTTTTGATGAAACATCAACAACATATCCCACATGAATAGAATGAATATTGTTAATTAATGAGGATTAATTTTTGCACATTTCCCCTAATCCCTGTTTATGCAAATTAAAGTTACCATTTAATTAACAACATGCACCAAATGTATGAAAATGTAAATTTGAATAGTGAATCGACCCCTAATTTGTGATTAAGGGGTACCTATCAAATGGGAAATCAAATTTATACACATAATCCTCACACTTACACAAGTGAATTGGAAGTGGAAAAAGGATGGCGAATAAGAAGAAGAGAGAACTATTATGTCGATACACAGCGTATTCATTGGCTCATAAAAGTAGAGATTTCCAATGGTCTATGGTGTATAAGTGGTATTCTGAGTTGTCCTCAGAAGACAAGCTAAAAAAAAAGGTATGGATATTAAAGACAGTGAAAGCTAGATGTGTGCTTGAAGAATTCAATTTCATAGAACTGGTCACCTTGTGGACTAAGATATTTGATTCAAAACATTGACTCATTGAGGTTAAGGAAAGTAGAAGAACACTTGTCCCTTTAATACCAAATAATTTCAGAAGGATCTTATGTCTTCCAACACTATACAAGGTCTTTAAGCTTCCTGAAGAAGATTATGTCTTGGGCTCTCAAGGTGGTGGCATTGGTTTTCTCAAGGAATTCTTGGTCCATCCCCTGGTGGGACCCTTGAACATCATCAAAATAAACAAATGCATGTTGGTTCAGTCGTATAAAGAATTTACTTGGATTTTTTCATGACTGGTGGGTAAAAACTCAACAACGTATGTCCCAAGGTATGTTCTATATGTACTCCATTACTCAGTAGAGTAGGCTCCATCTTCGATTGAGACCAGGTTATCTTGAACAAGATTTTCCATCAATTGTCTAGATTCATTCAGACTAAGAGGTTCTACATGACCTCTTACTTGGTTCTTTCTCTTGTTTATTGTAATAAATTTCAGGGCATTCCCCTATGGGTCAATGTCAATTTTGAAGAAGATCCCACTCAGTTTTGGTACCCCAAACTATGGAAGCACGAGGCCCCATTTTATTTTTACCAAATCAAATATTCCTTCCTCAAGGAGTGCAGAAGCATGCTCACAAGGACAAAGGCTAACAGGGTGACAGAGGCATGCATGAAATTTATCATAGGGAAAGGAGTGTGTGTATTTGAAGAGTAGTTCACATACATAAGGCTATTTGGATTCAAATGGAAGCCCCTCTTCTTCCTCGGTTTGTGTGTGATAGAGTTTTAGTGTATTATTTTTCTAGATAGTATAGGACATGGTCCTTGTTATTTTATAAGAAGAGCAAAAAAAAATTCATTCCCATGCCCTTCAATATTGTTGATATTATAGTCAAAAGTTCATCAGTTCTAACTGAGATGGTAGGATTCTTCAAGTCCTTTAATATGAAAGAATTTTAAGATTACAATGGTTTTGATATGGAAGGTATTTTCATAGATCATATGGTATCAATTGGTTACACCTCATTTTTTAATAGGGTGCAAATTATGGAAGGAGGTGATGGAAATGAGGACTCTCATGTTGGGGCCAAGATTACAACTACCAGAAGCAAAATATGCCCAATAATAAGAAGAAATCTACCCATGAAGATGCACATACATGGGTAAGTTCAAATATTGGTGCAATAGAGGTCTCTCTACTATAGAATATAAGAAATCACAACATAGACAAAGAGGAAAATCTACAACCAATTCTAAGGGTGGCATAGTCTATCACCCCCATAAAAGATCCTCTTCAAAGCCAAAAGATTCAAGAGATTAATGTTAGCAGAAGAGAGAGTAATGAGGGATGTGCAAGTGATGGAGAAAGTGGGGACCCCCATCAATACCAATTGGAGTAAACACATTTTGTTACTCTTGCTTCCAAAAGAAAAATTAACCCAAGCAAAGGTGTTTCTACAGACCCCAATGGTTCAGAATTGAGCATGAATGACATGGAATTTGATGAAGCAAATAACATGCATGCATGTGCTGCAATAAAAATAACATAGAATAAGTTGATAGTAGAGGATTTGGCTCAGGAGGGGATAACTATTTTTGAGAAAGATTATGTGACTCTTCATCACACCAAGCATGATAAATAGTCTAAGAAGCTCCATATTGAAAGAGTTAATATGAAGCATGAAAAGGTGATGGGAAAACGGAGCTATGAAATTGAAGTCAAGGGATTGAATCCTTTAGGGGTTCTCAAGTTTCATCAAGCTATAGGTGAGGTGTTATCTCACTCAATAAAAAAACACGAGGCAAAGAACGGGAGATTTAAAAATATGGTAAGGGAACCTGAAGATTCCCTTAGACCAAAGCCATTATTTGCAGGTCCATTATCTATGATAATCCCTAAATAATCCCTTGAAGAAATGGCTATATGGAACTCCAAATTCACCAGAGCTATAAAAATATTCATGGGTATTAGGAGATATGTGGATGAAAACATTGATAGAAGACTCAAAATTATTCAAGAATATTGGGAAATTGTTGTAGAAGCAGGTCTCATAATCGAAAGGATTCATGCTCTTAGAGAGTATCTACAAAAGGATCTCCATAATGAAAATAATTTTTATAAGAATGCAATAAGAACATTTGCGGAAAGAATATTCAATAAGGACAATATTATAAGGCAGAAGTAGAACCTTCCTTCTAAAAGTAGGTTAAGAAAAATATAAGTTGGTTAGCTAAGGAGAGTAGATACTCTCCACCAATTGAGTGTTGCCTAGGATTCTATGGAGGAAAATAAGAGTGCATTGTTTTTAAAAGCTCTTGAAATTATAAAGGAACTAGAATGTCCACTTTTGATAAAGGACTCAATGTTGTTAAACAAAGATCAAGTGGAAGCAGAACTAAGTGTACTAAGGGTCACATGGGGAATAGAGTTTGATGACCTCACAAGATTTCCAGGAGAAGAAATCCGACGGTGGTTGGTCAGATTCACGAATGAGAATGAATATCAATCATCCATACTGCAACAACAAAGGGACATGTTGAAGAACATCGAGGATGAGTTGTTCAAAATTAGGGTGAAACAAGACATAATCGTACCATAGTTATGCAAATATATTCAAGAATGGTTGAAAGGTGCATTAGAAGGAATAACTAACCCATAGTAATATTGACTATTAAAAAAATGGTTATAATAGTTATGGTTGATATGATCCTCCTTATTTAAAGAATAAAAAATAAGCCGCAAGCACCGTTCCTTGCTTCTATTTTTGTGAGTACAAGCATTGTTTGAAAAATTTCCCTCATTTTCATTCTTAGTTTACAAACCATCCATTTTTGTCATTCAAATGTTGTTTTCTGTGAGACCAACTTTTAACTGCTTATTTTTGTCTTCGAGGTTACCTCTGCTTGATATATGGTCTAGGAGAGACCCATCCTAGCCCACTAGGGAGAACAAATCTCTTATTTCTCATTTAAATATCATGAATATTGTGTAGTGTCAATTGTCGCACAAATTTTATGATATCGAACAATGAATTTGTACTTATTCTTTAAAATTCCACAAAGGGCTATCTTAAATTTTGTGGTTTCAGACTTCTAGTTAAGCATGAAATCTCAAGAATGAGATTCCTTTGCATCCCTATGATATGAATATTTCTAAATCATTTAAATTTCTATGAAAAGGACCATCCTTACTTCTCTTTATTATGTTTGTTTTGCCTCAGATGTATCACTTTATATTACCATGATATGGAAATGGATATGTATAATAGTAGAAACTGTTGTTACATTCTTTATGATTTAAAGTTATTTATTTTCAATTTGTTATTTTCCTATTCGTAACCATTGGTTGTGTGAATCATTAAAACATTTTCCATAAATCTTGAGATAACTATTATCAGAGTGAGAAATACAGGAGCACCACCTCTTTAAAAATTAAGAGGGTATATTTAAATTCCCATAAGAATACCCTATGAGGTTGTCTCTTCTCCTTAATATGAAAAGAGATCAATATGGTCTCCCTTTTCACTGCAAATTGGAGGGAGGACAATGACTACTTCTTGTCATTTATTTGTGCCTCACTTGCACATATGCAGTCTTCAATTGTGTTGATTTCAAGGGATTCTTGTAGGTGGGTCCAAGGATGGAATATGTAGTCAGCTGCCCCTAAGAATACTTCCACACACACTTGTCCTTGGTGCAACATATTTTCTATTGCAACAATATTTTGATGCAACTCCACCTGCTTTAATGGTGGGGTGCTCTTCAATTTTTCTTGAAGCGTCACATTTTGTGCCTATATTCATTGGACAAATTCCTTCACCTTGTTGAGTTTATTTTGAGTTGGAAGGTTAGAAGTTTCTTCAACTATAATGGGAACTTGTGCATATACTTCATCCATTTTGTTATACTGAAAAATTTCTCACAACAATACAAGTAATGGTTGAAGAAAGTACCAACACAACACATTAATCAACATACTTCAAGCATTTACATAACCTATTCAACAAGAAAAACTACACAAAGTCATTGAATTTCAATGCAATTTCCCTAAGGCTTACTTGCGCACATCTACACAAGCCAACACAACGTTGAATTTGTGAACTGTGTGGTATGTGTGGCTATCTCCACAAGAACCTGCGCTAAAGTGGAAATGCCACATTAATGAAATTGGTCGGGCCTCAAACACTTCCATATCGAGGTGTACTAAGACAAGACACTCAAACTGGCCTGAAATCTATCCTTGGGGTTATTGAAGGGATGGGTAGTACATTTAAAGGGATCACATTCACACTACAAGCAAGTTATGAAAAAGCTTGCATTGGTCCTATAAATACATGACCAAGGTATGCAAACAAAGAGAATAATTTTGAGTATTTTTATGTTGTTCATTTGGTTTTGGAGAAGCTGTCACTCTCCTAGATCCTCTTGAGCATCCATAACAAGTGTTGCATTTCTCTCCTCTTGAGAAATTCAACCATCAAGTCTTCACCCTTGTATTTCCATTTTTATAAGAAGAGCTCTTTGTATTTGGGGTATTCAAGAGACCTCCCAAGGAGGAAGAGGGGACTCATAAGCTCCCATACTTCTCCTAGGTGTTATCAATTAGAATATCAATCCTATTGGTAGTTATTTCTTATGTATCTTTCATGCATCCATTTTAGTTGATATATTCTTAGTTTAGTTTCTATTTTCTTGTTATTTATTTTCTTGTTTTCTTTGGTTGATCCACTAATCAACCAACCATTTTTTGTATTGTCTTGCTATCCTAACAAGGCAACTAACCTGCTTGTTTTTTCTCACGCAAGTGGCAAAAAAAACACAATAGATTGGAAACCATACTGGGGAGTTGGATCAAATTCCTCCCCAATTATGCTATTAGATCTTTCTTTCTCGTCAATTTGTGTTTGCAAGGGTTAAAACCAACCTATTCCAACCCTTAGATGCAACAATTATGCCTCTGATCAAGAGAGCCCAATTCAAATTTTTGTCCTTCTATTTCTCTCTGTGTGAATGGGTTCGGGAAAAATAGTCGTGTAGACCGCACTAAGTTGCACACTTTCCCTCTTTTCCTTTCACACATATTGCACACTATGCACTACTTTAGAACTCACATCCACACAAAAGCCCTTTTCTCATTGACTGTGAGGTCTTTTCAAAGATGGTGTCACCGAGTAGTTTTAGGTTTATTTTTCATCACTTTGTAGCACCATAAAATTAGACTTAGAGTTATTTCTTCCACTAGTACTTAGCCACACGTAGACATCTAAAGGAATAAAAAGAACCATATCATCTTTTTGTTAGCCTCATAATCCTAAATTTCTATAGTCTAAGTATTTTCTAGTTTAAAATGTTTTTAGAAAATAGTTTATTCTAGTTTGTTAGGATAAGGACACCTAGCTTCTATGTAAAGGACACCTATCATAGTCATGTGATTATGTGATTGGTTGTTCTCCTAGATTTTAGTTTAGAGTTGAGCTATATAAGATGGATCCTTCTTCAAGTGAGGTTAAGGAGATTATGAGTTCTCACTTCTTATTGTAATCACTTTTTCCTTATTAATAAAATTATGTGTCTGAAGACACTTTGTCAACATGGTATTAGAGCCATGGTGAAATTGTGATGGAAGAGAATTGGTGATGGATTGAGCAAGCAAGGAAGACTCTTTCACATCAACCTGGATCTCTTCAAACTCAAAAGCAATGGTACTAAGGTAATATGTTGTTTAAAATAAGGAAAATGTTATTGTGATTGAAACGATCAATTTTTTCAATAATTGATTGAATCACCTTTTTTTTTTGGTTGTAAACTTGTAGGTCTGCAATTTCAAGATTGTAGATTTGATTAATAGCAGCTATATTTCTTGTAAATCAAAGAGATTTGGGCAGATAAAAGTGTACACTTTCATTTTTATTTAGATCTCATAGATCCATTGCTATTTTTTTTAAGTGTTCTTTTTGTGGGGATTGTTAGTCTCATAATCTTAAAGTTCTATAATCTAAGTATTTTCTAGTTTAATTTTTTTTTAGAAAATAGTTTATTCTAGTTTTTTAGGATAAGGACACATAGCTTCTATGTAAAGGACACCTATCATACTCATGTGATTATGTGATTGGTTGTTCTCCTAGATTTTAGTTTAGAGTTGAGCTGTATAAACTAGCTCCTTCTTCAAGTGAGATTAAGGTCCATAGGGATGATTTTAAGGATGGAACTTTATTTTGAAATTTAGAAACCTTGACGAATCTTACTAATCCTTCATATGCCTACTATAAATGTTTGGCGATATTTTTGTAAAAATATTCAAATTTCAAAGGATTTTATATAGTTTTTATAATTTTTTGGCGATTTTAAAGGTAAAATAATTTTATCCTATAGAATTTGGGCGAATCATTTTTAAAATAGAGAATCACGTTTTTGGAAAAACCATGGAAAATTAGCCCATGAGCAAAATTTAGCCCCTAAAATTAGCCCATGAGGCTTAAGGAGATTATGAGTTCTCACTTCTTATTGTAATCACTTTTTCCTTATTAATAAAATTACGTGTCTGAAGACACTTTGTCAACACTTTCCCTTTCTTTGTTTCCATATGGATGGCTTAGTATAGAATTTGAAATCTAAATTTACTCTTTTTTCTTTTATAAACATCACAATCGAGACTAGAAGGCTATTTTGATATATTTGAGTATACTCTTTCCCTTTCACCTTTGAGTGGTCTAGGGGAATCAGAAAATGGGTCTCATAAGAAAGCTCCATCTCCCTTTAAAAATAAATGAATTAGGAGACACCAATACCCCTTAGTTTAGTTTTTAGAAGAGGCCAATACCTCTTAGTTTTCTTTTTTGAAACATAATCTTAAAGGATTTGTAAGGGCCCATACATGCCCACATGTTTACAATCTTATGATAGTTTCAAGGTTTTTTAAGCAAATAAAACAACCTAGGAAGTTTTCACGATTTGTAAGGGCCCATACATGCCCACATATCTGAAATCTAGGGATATTTTCAAAGCTTTCTTAGATTAGATAACATTCTAGGAATATTAAAGGATCAATAGTAAGAACCCATGTTTCCACCATGCTAGTGATCTAACACTTTTAAAATTTCGCAAGGATTGTCATCAAACACTTAGTAAGTTAGATTTAATCAAGATTTGTAAAGGACCAAGCAATGTCCACTTGTTAAAATTTTGATCACTTACTTATTAAAAAACACTATTGGCACCACCACTTCTTGCACATAAAAGCACATCATCACACACTTCAAATTTATACCGTATATTTGGATTCATATATGCTCTTCTCCCTACACCCATAAGTGATCTCAGAGAATTATAAATACTTCATATATACTTGTAAAATTTCCACACCATTTTAATCAATGAGGTTGGTTCATGACCCCAATCTCACAGCCTATCTCAAATCCTAAAAGCAACCATTAAGCAACTCATCTTTAACCTCCATAGGAAGAGCACAAACGGAATTTGTATTCTAAGTTATATCTTAGGGATAGGAATCCAAATAACTCCTCATTATCATTTCTCATTGAAACTTAGAAGTTGTGAAATAGGATACTGAAATCCTATAAATCAAGCATTCCTACATCATAAGGCAGGGGGATACCCTTGAAGGGTCAAAGATCGAGGTCCAGTGGTTCTATGTGTGCCTCCTTGAGTCACCCAACTCTTGGAAAGCATCCAACCTGCGACCCATTTCTTAGGCCGAAAATCTAAATGTCGTGCTTGATCGAGGTAGCTTAGTTTCCAAATCTAGGTTTTTTTCACATAGGTGGCAGTTGTGGGTTGCAATTACACCTCAATTGGATTTTAAATGGTTGTTGGGAAATATATCTATTACTTTCGGGATATGCCCCCTTCACCCCTAATTATAACCTATTGATTCATACCTTCACTAGTTCCTCTTCCAGTGGGTTCACGCCCCATTGTTGAGTGCTCTTGGAAGTACGAGTTATTTTTTAGAGGAAGGACGATAGGTCTTTTAGGACATTTGAATTTATTTTATTCTCCCATGTGGATAAACCCTAAACCATCTTACATTGTTTCTTGTTTAATCTATGATTTCCACTATTGATTACATGCATCTTAAAATAACATTATTGATATAGTTCACATTTATAGAAGCACTTGTCCATTTATTTCTCTTACTACCAATCACACACATTTTCATTTATTTTGGAATCATAGGGGAACCACAAAATCCCCGTCATTTTATATTCCTGAGAAACCTCCCTCTAATATTGGGAGGCATCCCTAATTTTGCTGACACATCATCTCAACCAACACATACACCAGTAAGTGCAACTGTTTTAGGATCAACTTTGTGTGGTTCCACCTTGCTAGGTTCCAATATCCCAAAAAACCCACCCACTAGTCCTCCACCACAAGGAGGAGGATCTCAACCTTCTTCACAGGGTAAAATTTCCTAAACATCCTCACAAGGAACTTCTTCTCAACCACAACACACCATGGTTGGGACACCTCCTGCCAATTTCCATACTTGACATCTCTCAATATCTTGGATTTTTCCAAATTAATGAATGACCCAATCCTACATGACCCCACTTGGTCGAATATTCCCACCAAGCTACCTTCCAACATCCAAAAGTTTGAAGGAAATCCAGGAGAAGACCCACCCAATCACATTATGTCTTTTCACCTATAGTTCTCTTCCAATAGTATCATGGAGGATCCTATCTATTTGAGATTGTCCAAAGAAAAATTACTGCCCCATCTTCCAAATGGTATGTGGACGAGAAATATGGGTCCCACATTACCTTTGAATCATTAATAGGCCTTCTTATCTTTATTTTAACTCCATGTACATCACGACATTGGTTTGGAAACTCTTTCAAAATTTAAATAGACCATAGCCATCCATATTGTTGATCATATTCATGAATAACATATGTGAGATCCTGGGCCTGCACCTCTTATTTTGTTTTCCTCAAACCAACCCATTCATCTGTTAACCTAGCCTCTACTTAGTCTTTATTCATGATGTGTTGAGTCATCTCCATTTTATTTTGTCATCCTTTATTTTTTTTTTTATTAGTTCCTTGCTCTTTATAAGGTTAAGACAAGTTATGATTTGAATTAAATAAGTCATACCACCATGGTTATATCACTTATGGGTTGCAAAAATGATAACTTAGGCCGATTGATGAAAAATATATCGATTGCAAGAATGCCCCCATTCTTTCAAATAATAGGACATGCATTGTTTTACGAGTTTTATTGTGTTAAAAAATATTTAAAATTTTAAATAACAGTGTGGTGGAACCCAATATGCGTTTACATATACCTGTGCACTCAAGATCATGCACATTTGTGCCTCAATATGTTATTATTGCAGGGTTGTGTGTAATTATCATTACACGTGGTAAATGAACCCAAAACAATGCATACATTTGATCACCACTCTTAGCAGAAGTAGCTAGAGCACGATGGTGTCACCCCGAGAGCGTTGGCAGCTAAGCAGGGCCGAGCCAAAGGAGATCGAGTTTTTCGAGGCCGTACTATAGATTAGTGACATATTTATCATGGGTTCATTAAAATATTGGTTATCTTTACTTTAAGAGAATTGGACATTCCCTGGATGGATTTTTCTGGTGTCTTTAGGGTTACAGGAAGAGCAGGAAATTGAACAACAAACAGAAGAGCAGAAGGTGAAGTTCCCCAGGAAGATAAGGTTTCCACAGAACTTGGGAGTTCATCCAAATCAACCCAACACACCAAATAAAAGACCTTACCTGGAAAAAGGAGGATCATATCATACAAATAAAGATCCAACATTCCAGAAAAATATGGATATAATTTCATAGTTAAAGATACATTCAAAATATCAGTTCCCGTCATCATGCCATGGAGGGAAATTTAGGCTCCANTGGGGAGATTTATCCTAAACCTAGGCGGTTTGTGAAATTTCTCAACTGTTTGTAAGAAATGTGCATCTGATCAAAACGAAAAATTTCTAGAAATTTCCATATTTCACAAGTGGAAGAGCATTCCAAATTCTACGCATTCGATCAAGCAGCTAGAGGATTCCAGGACCAGATTTGGAGGCAAGTGGAAACATGGCATATGCTTGAAGAGTAATAAGCACATTAAGTGGCACAAAATCATGTAATAGAGGAGAATATCATCAAGTTTAAGCGCCATATTTTACACTGTTGTGTATCTCTACTATTCAGCCATTCATTTGGGCAAAATTATGCAGGGAGTGTCAGCATGGGAATTTAAATTCCAAATACAAGTATATGTTTTCTAGAGTAGATTGGATCACTGGTCAATCAAATCCAGTGTTAATAAGAATCGAGTTTCATTTCCAGGAATAAAACATAGGTGGCAGATCATTTTAAGGAAAAATCAGTGGTCGATAAAGATCAGTCAAACAATCTCCAGATTTTATGGTAGCATTTAAACATATATATCAATTTCAAGAAGTCAATTTCATATTTGGAGGAAAGGCCCAGATTTTTAGGCATGAAATCAACAAGTAAAATATTGATTCAATCATCTCCAGATCTCCTACTTCAGTTAGGTGTTTTTAGTCTTTTTTGTTATGGTAATAATCCCAAAGTTTTGTGCCAAGTCACTAAATGTAATCTCAGTTGTAATGACAACTATTTGCTAGATTTTAGAATATAATATTTGGAATCAAGTCCATTATTTATATGTATAAAGATACTTTTGTAAAATAAAAGGATATTTATGAACTAACAGATCAACAAAACTCCACTCGGTTTCAAGAAACACCAGAAAACTTGCTTGTTCTTGAAGGAGATTATCTAAATGTCGACTGTTGTCAAGAAGCAAATGAATTTGAAACCGGTGTCATCTTGATCTATCACTATGTAAGGTTTATATCCATATTATTAGCATTCATGGGCATCAATGTAGATTCAAC
Organism: Picea mariana; assembly: GCA_032191745.1. Classification (NCBI taxonomy): domain Eukaryota; kingdom Viridiplantae; phylum Streptophyta; class Pinopsida; order Pinales; family Pinaceae; genus Picea; species Picea mariana. Next base: position 11,702 of record JASDQU010440258.1, on the reverse strand, counting down.
AACCAACTACAAATTATGAAGACTCTTGTTATGCAACCCTTCCACTTCAGTTATCAACAATAGTTCCAGTTTTCCCTTGTTTTAGTCACTGTCTTCAAGCACATTTTCTGAAATACTGAAGATGAATTTTTGAAAAAAAACAAAAGAGGTTTTTGGATAGGATGAGTCCATTCATAAAAAAATCTCTTAGTTTTTACACATCTATCACTTTTTTGGAGATACAAAAGGATATTTGAACCCTATGTTTTAGGAATTCACCAGATTTTTTCTAAAAATAACTCATAGACATTAGTTCATGAGCGACCTCATCAATTTGACTTGGAGATATGATATAGGTATTTGAAACCTCACTTGATGGGGATAAATATATGGATCCTTAAATGTAATAGGGTTCATTTTTTGGAGGGATCAAGCATTAGGGTTTTGGTTGGACCTTAAAGCATAAAACTGTTAAGTTTCCCACTTGGTGAATATAATTTTTTGGTGACAGTCTATGTTTTCTTCTCAAATATTGTGTGTCTTATTATGTTATCTATATGCAAATTGAAATGAATTCAAAGTATTGTTTATTTTCCTTTCATCCATTGTCTCAATGAGTTGTTTATTTTCATGAAACATGATCTCAACTATTGTTTCAGTGAATAGTTTATTGTAATACAACATGTTTGGATGATTTGTGTCCTGGTTCATGTTTTGGATCTGAAATATTATTTCAAGTCTGAGATTTCATACAATAAGTAACATATTGTATGCTTGTTTGTATTTCATACAACAAGTAACATATTGTATGCTTTTTTGTATCTTTATCTTCTCACCAAAATGCATGCCACCAGCTAAGGTAAAACTTATAGTGATATTGTTGAAGACTCCAACTAGATACATGTCCTTGTAAACCTATCTATCAGCTGACAAACAAACTTAATTCATAAAACCCAATCCTTCCAAAAAATGAGGTGGCCTATCTCTTCCCTTTAGCAGTCAGTTGCATACCTTTGGACCAACATCTTTTGGCGTCGTTGTCAGGGAACAAAGTCACAAAGTAATCTTTCCCTGGGAGAGTGACAATGATCATATCTGGTGTTTTATGGTGAACAAAATCCAGACACATTCATATTTCAGATCATTCACCTAGCGATTCCATGGTTAAAGAATCCAATGGCGACTCCACAGTTTCTAGAAGTCATATTTTCACATGGAAGCCATCTTGGCTCGGAGGTTTTCTCCTCTTAATTTATCTGTTGTTCCTGGTTTTCCAAATGTTGTTCCTACTATAGATGAGTTAGGTGATTACTTTCCCATATTTAGAGAAGATAGAGATGATAACCCTACAGATCATTTGCTTGAATTCCATGAATTCATGCATCAGTTGGGTATACATCATGAGGATGTATTAATGAAAATTTTCATGTACTCATTAGAGGGAGAGGCACGAGAATGGTTCAGATCATTAACGTCTTCTAGTATATCTTCTTTAAAATATTTTCATGCTACCTTTCATAATCATTGCAAGAAATATTTTTCAGTCGACCTAGTTTTTGAACACTGTTGTGAAGAATTTGGATCTTATATTCAACAATCAATTATTAGTTCTTCTAGTCGTGAAAATTAAAGGGATATTTTTGTTGAAGAAGTGGAGGAATATTCAATTACATATGAGTCTTATTTTAATTCTTTTATGCATAAAGATGATGTTGGGCATTACATTAATGATGAAATTAATTATAACAAGGATTTGGATACATTTTCCATTATTTCAGAGGTCTCAATTAGTTGTTGTTATGATGAATCTGTTGTTCTAGTTTCTCATAAAGATATGGTTAACCATGAAGAAAGAAGTGTTGATGGTCAAACAAAAGAAACTCTTTATGGGAATTTTCAACGGCCATTTCTTGGACTTGACGAACCAACATATCACAGCGATGAAGGTTGTTGAATAGATTATGAGGAAACAATTTTTTCATAATTGGATCAAGAGGTATCTTCTAAAGAATCTATGATTGATTATGGTTGAGATGAGGAATTATGCATGCATCATCACACTCTTGAAAAGTTTTCTACTTTAGGTTACATTGAAATAAATGATGAACCTTTGAAGGAAAATGAATTGACTGTTTTAAATCATTCTTTACAAGATGCACAACTTTTTTATGCACATATTTATGATGAGTATTATGACTTTGATGATTCTTTACACGATCAACAAGTAGTATTTTTCTCTTCTGAAAATTTTGATCAACATGGTTATGATGAAGATGTGCTTACTCCACAAGATCAATTGTCTGCTTAGCCATTTTATGTTACAAAGTCTCATACAAAAATTATTATTCGAAAGGAACTTGAGCAGGCCTTTGCCTTTAATTTCTTCAAGAATGAATATGACATCTTCCAACCATAAATAAATGATGAACCTTTGAAGGAAAATCAAGAGACTGTTTTAAATCATTCTTTACAAGATGCACAACTTTTTGATGCACCTATTTATGATGAGTATTATGACTTTGATGATGATTTACACGAGCAACAAGTAGTATTTTTCTCTTCTGAAAATTCTGATCAGCATGGTTATGATGAAGATGTTCTTACTCTGCAAGATCAATTGTTTCCTTAGCCATTTTATGTTACAAAGTATCATACAAAAAATTATTATTCGAAAGGAACATGAGAAGATTCAAGATTTCTTCAAGCCTGAATATGACATCTTTCAACCAGAAATAGAAGAATCCCAGCAAGAACAAATCAGCCATGGAAGTCAAATTAAAGAATGTATTACTAGTTATCCATCAAGGTATGGTTCTCATGTTTTTGCAGATCCTGTAGCAATCTATATGAAGTCAAATTGGATTAAAAAAAATTTGTCATTCATTTTGTGAAGGAAGAATTTCAAAACTTTATGTATGGGCTTCAAGATTATAAGTTGTTGCTACATTTTTAAGTTTATACTATCATATTACTACTTAAAGATGGACGTCAGTTCCATCTTGTTAATCAGTTCCTCGTATGGCTTCACCGGAATTCTGATTACACATGATTACTTGGTTTTCAACTGAGTAGAGAAGGGGTGTGTTGAATAATCTCGTCATTAGAGCATTTCATTTTCATTTTTTTTATATAGTAGATCAACAATAAGACTCCATCACCCAATGGATTGGGCACTGTACAAGAGATGGGGATTTTCAGATTGTAGTTTTCTTATAGAGTGGTTTGTTTCATCTTGAAATTTTTGGTTTGCATGATGCATATGTTTTTCATAATAGATTGAGGATGGAAGAAACAAAGAAATAAGGCACACAGGTATGTTTTTCTTAGCACCTCACAGGGAAGTTCTACCCCCAATTGGAGCCAATGTTAGATCATGGGCTTGCACCTCTTCCTTATATTCCTCAAACCATCCCATTCATCTGTTAACCTAGATTCTACTTAGTCTTTATTCATGATGTGTTGAGTCGTTTTCATTTGATTTTGTCATCCTTTATTTTCTTTTTATTAGTTCCTTGTTATTTATAAGGTTAATTCAAGTTATGATTTGAATTAAATAAGTCATACCACCATGGTTATATCACCGATGGGTTGAAAAAAGGATAACTTAGGCCGATTGACACAAAAATATATTGATTGCAAGAATTCCCCCATTCTTGCAAACAATAGAACATGCATTGTTTTACGAGTTTTATTGTTTTAAAAAATATTTAAAAGTTTAAATAAGAGTGCATTGGTTCCCAACATGCATTTACATCTACTTGTGCACTCAACATCGTGCATGTTTGTGCCTAGAGATGTTATTATGGTAGGGTTGTGTGTAATTGTCATTACAGGTGGTAAATGAACCCGAAACAACGCATACATTTGACCACCACTCTCAGCAGAAGCAGCTAGAGCACAATGGTGTCACCCTGAGAGCGCTGGCAGATAATCAGGGTTGAGCCAAAGGGGCTCAAGTTATTCGAGGCCATATGAGAGATTACTGACATATTTATCAGGGTTCATTAAAATAATGGTTATCTTTTCTTTAAGTGAATTGGACATGCCCTGGATAGATTTTATGGTGTCTTTGGGGTTACATGAAGAGTAGGAAATTGAACAACAATCATAAGATAAGAAGGTGAAGTCCCCAGGCAGCTAAGGTTTTCACAGAACCTGGGAGTTCATCCAAATCGACCCATCACACCAAATAAAAATACGTTACCTGCAGAAAGAAGAATTAGATCAAAAAAAGAAAGATCTAGAATTCCAGAAAAAGGCAGATAGAAGTTCATAGTTAAAGATACATTTAAAATATCAATCCTTATCATCATTCAAGGAAGAGAAATTTAGGATCCATTTATGATCAAATCGTAGTGAATCTTAAAAAAAAATTTAAAACCCACTTCGGGAATGGGGATATTTAGTCTAATCGCGAGCAGTTTGTGAAATTTATCAATAATTCGAGAGAAATCTGTGTCTGATCAAAATGAATTTTTTCATAAATTTCCATATTTCACAGGTGTCAAAGCATCCCAAATTCTACGCATTCGATCAAACAAATACAGGAATCCAGAAAAATATTTGGTAGCAGGTGGCAACAAGGAATATGGTTGAATAATAATAAGCACATCAAGTGGCACAAAATCATGTAATAGAGGATAATATCATGAAGTTTAAGCATGATATTTGACAGTGTTTTGTATCTCTACTATCCTGCCATTCATTTGGGTGAAATTTTGCATTGAGTGTCAGCATGGGAATTTAAATGCCAAATGCAAGTATTAGTTTTCTCCAGCAGATTGGATTGATGGTCAATCAAATCTGGTGTTAGGAATAATCGATATTCATTTCTAAGAATAAAACACAGGTGGAAGAACATTTTAAGGAAAAATCGACAGTTGACAAAGATCAGTCAAACAATCTCTAGATTTTATTGTAGCATTTCAACATATATATCAAATTTCAAGAAGTCAATTTCATATTTTGAGGAAGGACCCACATTTTCAGGCATGAAATCAACAAGTCAAATATTTATTCAATCATCTCCATATCTCCTACTTCAGTTATGTTTTTTTAGTCTTTTTTGTTATGGTAATAATCCCAAAGTTTCGTGCCAAGTCACTAAATGTAATCTAAGTTGTAATGGCAACTTTTTGCTATATTTTAGAATCTAAGATTTGGGATCGAGTCCCTTCTTTCTATGTATAAATATAATCTTCTAAAAGAAAAGGGGAGTTATGAACTGACACATCAACCTAACTCCACTCAGTTTGAAGAAACACCAGAAAACTTGATTGTTCTTGAAAGAGATTATCTAAATGCCTATCGTTGTCAAGAAGCAAATGAATTTGAAACCTGTGCCAGCTTGATCTATCACTATGCAACATTTATCTCTAGATTATTGGTGTGCATGGGCATCGATGCAGAGTCAAAAACTAGCTACAACTTATGAAGGCTCTTGTTATGCAACTCTTCCACTTCAGTTATCAACAATAGTTCCAATTTTTCCATGTTTTAGTCATTGTATTCAAGAGAAGTTTCCGAAATACTGAAGATGAATTTTTGAAAAACAAAAGAGGTTTTTGGCTAGGAAGGACCAATTCACAAAAAAATATCTCATTTTTTACACAAATATCACTTTTTTGGAGATTCTAAGGGATATTTGGGCCCTATGTTTTAGGAATTCGCCATATGTTTTCTAAAAATAACTTATAGACAACAGTCCATGAGCCACCTCATCAATTTGACTTGGAGATATGATTGAGGCATTCAAACCCTCTATTGATGGGGATAAATAGATGGATATTTAAATGTAAAAGGGTTCATTTTTTGGAGGGATCAAGCATCAGGAGTTTGGATGGACCTTAAAGAATAAAACTGTTAAGTTTCTCACTTGGTGAATATAATTTTTTGGTGACAGACTGTGTTTTTTTGTCAAATCTCATGTGTCTTCTTATCTTATCTAAATGAAAATTGAAATGAAAAGTGTTGTCTCTTTTCCTCTCAGATACTGTCTCAATGAAATGTTTATTTTCATGCAACCTGATCTCAACTATTGTTTCAATGAATAGTTAATCGTAATACAACATATTTGGATGATTTGTGACCAGTTACATGTTTTGGATATGAAATATTATTTCAAGTATGAAATTTCATATAAGAAGTAAAATATTGTATGCTTGTTTGTATTTCATTTGTTTTATTCTTCATTTATTTATCTTCTCACCAAAATGCATGCCACTAGTTAAGGGAAACCTTATAGCGATATTGTTGAACACTCCAACTAGATCCATGTCCTTGAAGACCTATCTATTAGCTGACCAAAAAAATTAATTCGTAAAACCCAATACTTCCAACAACCGAGGTGGCCCAGATCTACCCTTTAGAAGTCAGGTGATACCTTAGGACCAACATCTTCTGGCGTCATTGTCAGAGAATGAAGTAACGAAGTAATATTTCCCTAGGAGAACGACAACGACCAGATCTAGTTTTTGATGGTGAAAAAATTCTAGACACATTCAAACTGCAGATCATTCACCTGGAGACTCCATGGTTAAAGAATCCAGTGGCAACTCCACAATTTATAGAAGTCACATTTTCAGATGGAATCCATCTTGGCTAAGAGGTTTTCTCCTCTTAATTTATCCATTGTTCCTGGTTTTCCAAATGTTGTTCCTACTATATATGAGTGGGGTGATTACTTTCCCAGACTTAGAAAAGATAGAGATGAAAACCCTACAGATCATTTGCTTGAATTCCATGAATTCATGCATCAGTTGGGTACATCATGAGGATGTATTAATCAAAATGTTCATGTACTCATTAGAGGGAGAGGCACAAGAATTGTTCAGATCCTTATCACCTTCTAGTATATCTTCTTTAAAATATTTTCACTCGGCCTTTCATAATCATTGCAAGAAATATTTTTCAGCTAACCTGCTTTTTGAACATTGTTGTGAAGAACTTGTATCTTATATTCAATAGTCAATTATTAGTTCTTATAGTATTGAAAATGAAAATGATATTTCCATTGAATAAGTGGAGAAATATTTAGTTACATATGAGTCTTCTTTTAATTCTCTTATCCAGAAAGATGATGTTGGACATTACATTAATGACGAAATTAATGATAACAAGGCTTTGGATACATTTTCCATTATTTAAGATGTCTCAATTAGTTGTTGTTATGATTAATATGTTGTTATAGGTTCTCATAAATATTTGGTTAACCATGAAGAAAGCAGTGTCGATGGTCAAACACAAGTAGCTCTTTTTGGGAATTTTCAGTAGCCATTTCTTGGACTTGGAAAACCAACATATCACAATAATGAAGGTTGTCGAATATATTATGAGGAAACAATTTTTTCATAATTGGCTCAAGAGGTATATTCTACATAATCTACGATTGATTATGGTCGAGATAAGGAATTATGCATGCATCATCATACTCTTGAAAAGTTTTCTACTTTAGGTTATAGTGAAATAAATTCTGAACCTTTGAAGGAAAATGAAGAGATTGTTTTAAATAATTATTTACAAGATGCACAACTTTTTGATGCAACTATTTATGATGAGTATTATGAATTTGATGATGGCTTACATGACCATCAAATAGTATTTTCCTCTTCTGAAAATTATGATCAGCCTGGTTATGATGGAGATGTGTTTACTCCGCAAGATCAATTATCTTCTCAACCATTTTCTGTTACAAAGTCTCATACATAAATTATTATTTGAAAGGAACTTGAGCATGCCTTTGCCTTTAATGATCCTCCATTGTTTTATGATTATGAGGAAAGTAATGTTGAAGGTCATGAACAAGTATTCTTTCTTTCTTCTGGAAATATTGAGCAACAGATTAAAGATTTCTTCAAGCCTTAATATGACATCTTTTAGCTAGAAATAAAAGAAACTCATCAAGAACAAATTAGCCATGGAAGTCAAATTAAAGAATGTATTTCTACTTATCCATCAAGGTATGGTTCTGATGTTTTTGTAGATCTTGTAGCAGTCTATATGAAGTCAAATTAAATTAAATATTTTTTTGTCATTCATTTTGTGAAGGAAGAATTTCAAAACTTTAAGTACGGGCTTCAAGATTGTAAGTTCCTGCTAATTTTTTCTGTTTGAACTTGTTAATCAGTTCCTCATATGGCTTCACTGTAAATATGATTACACACGATTACTTGGTTTTCAGTTGAGTATAGTAGGGGTGTGTTGAATAAGATCTTCATTCGAGCATTTCATTTTTAGTTTGTTTATATAGTAGATCAACAATAAAACTCCATCACTCAATGGATTTGGCATTGTACAAGAGATGGGGATTTTCAGATTACAATTTTCTTGCAAAGTGGTGTGTTTCATCTTGCAATTTTTGGTTTGCATGATGCAGATGTTTTTTAGAATAGATTGAGGGTGGAAGAAACAAAGAAATAAGGCACACATGCATGTTGTTCTTAGCACCTCACAAGGAAGTGTTACCCCTAGTTGGAGATATTGTTAGATCTTGGGAATGCACCTCCTCCTTCTATTACTCAAACCAGCCCATTCATCTGTTAACCTAGCTTCTTGATGTAGGAGAATCATGCAAAACCAAAGCACGCGACTAAGCCAAAGCAATAACTGGACGCACGGAGGAAGAAAAATAGCATGTTTTCATAAGACCCGTTTTGAATTTTGAAACAAAGCCATTAATGTAATAGTTAAGAGGAACATACTCGCATTTATACTATGGAGATTGTAAACGGACCTGGGGAAATTCTCCCATCCATCTTTTGTATTAAGTCATTTAAGGTAGTTAATGAAAGTAGGTAGGTTTGAATGATAAATTAGACAATTTAGAGAGTAGGAGGGAAAACAGATATAGACACCCTCATTCTTGTATCATAGTAGAGAAGAGCATTGTATCATTAGCATAACATAGAAGAAGAGAGAAGCAGAGGAGAAGTCCATGTACAGGATCTTTGAATTAAGGAATGAAGCTTTGAATAAGAATTCATGGTGTTATGATGTTTTCTGTTTATACATGATGAATGATATGCTTATGGTTGTTTATTCTCTCCATTATACATTTGCTTAATGTTGTGTGTATGTATGATTTCATGTTGAATGTTTGAAGTTTGAGAGAGAGAATGAGTTTCAATTGTTTCTCTTCCTGAGTGAGAGAAGTTCTTGTAAGGAGTGCAGTGAAGACATCCGCAAGGAGTGCATTGACAAAGTTTCTGAGTTTCATCTCAGGAAAGCTCAGGAGGGATACTGTTGTTTTCATTCCAGCAGAAGTGCAGAAGAAGCACAGAGGTCGTGCAAGGAGTACGCGGGTTGTTGAGAGTCTTAGGACTTATCAACTAAGGTTGAAGGTTGGGAGATTTATGTTGCAAGGAGTGCACAGAGTCGAAAGACCAAATACCCAGGAGTATTTGAGGAGATTGCCACAAGGAGTGCGTGCAAGAGTCCTTTTAGAGACTCAAATTCATAAGTTAAAGCTCAGTAGAGATAACCACTTTAACACTTCAAAGGAAGTTAGGGATTTAAGTACTTCAGTGGGAGACAGAACGAAGTCGCTTTAAAGGAGTCAAGTTTAGACGAGAAACACTGGTTCATTTCGCAGAGGTCTTCAAGAAGGAAACGAGTGGTTGAATTTCTCTGTGGAGAACTCGCGAAGTCGTGAGGACCATAGGATTCAGTGAAGCCGCAAGGAGGTTAAGCGTTGGACGAAGCCACCTTTTGGAAGGTAGGAACCAGCGTGGACCGTTGATCGTGACCAGACTGAACCGTCAGATCATTTCGGCATTTCGGGGATCCTGATGACAATGAGTTGAGTGTAGTGGATCGAAAGTCCCGAAGTTGCGAGTTGCGATAGGATTCGGTGTGGAATTTTGGGATTTCGACACTTCGGGTGTTAGAGATTAGAGGAGGCAGGACTTTGGGATCGAGAGTTCCAAACTCCCGATACCCAAAAGCCAGGAGTAAAGTAGGTCATCTGATTGGATGAGGCTCGTGCCACACGTGGCACATCTGTTTAGTGGGAATCGCGTGGTTGACAAGTGGCAGGAGTCCACATCAGGGATAGAAAGTATTGGAGTAGACAGGTGGTGTGTCTTTTTCAATAGGTGAAGTCAAACCTGTGGACCATTTCGGGGTTCGAAGGTCGAAGAGCTGGGAGCCTTGCATCTGGATTCGCGAAGTCGTGAAGTTTGAAACCCCGATAGTCCATTGAGAGACCAACCTTTGTTGAGTGTATCAAAACTCGGCATTTCGGGTTTCGGGAGTCGTATAGATGGAAACTCTCAACAATAGGGATCACGAAATCGTGAAACCTGAAGTCCCGTTTCGACGAAGGGCGCGATCTTACTGAGATCGGAATTCTTGGGTGATGTCGTGTGTTTGATCACATGGGGCATACTCAGAAAGGACATGTGGATACACCGTTGAGTGTGTGTGGGATTCCCTGTGGAGGAACCAAAGAGTCAATCAGACTCAAGGGGCATAATTATAATGATCATGCGCGGACCTCGACCTGAGGGTTCGGGGGGGGGATCTGATCAAGTGGTATCAGAGCTTGACTCTGTTTGTATATTTCAGATAGAGGAAGCGAGAAAATAAGAGAGCACTCTGATACATATCAGTTTGGTATTAGATCTGAAGAACGAAGTCTTTTATTTCTGTAGCAGAGAGAATAGGGGAATATTTCTCAGCCATGCCGCTGAGAAGAAGAGACATACCAGTGGCGATGCCTGATCCAACAGTGCAAAGATAAATGTGTGAACTACATGCTAGGCTTGATGCCATGGAGACAACACAGAGACGCACAGTAGACATTGGGGATTTCAGCGAGGATGAAAGTGAAAATGAAGTTGGACACAAAGAAGAAGTCGCAGTCGAGGATGCTACAGACAAACGCCTGTTTAGGGTTGTTGTGAGAATAGGTGCCAGGGAAAAGATGGAGATTCCCATGTATGAGGGAAACCTAGATGTTGAAGAGATTCTAGACTGGATTAGAGCTCTGGACAAATACTTTGACTATGAGGATGTCGAGGAAGACAAGAAGATCAAACATGTTGTCACTAGACTTAAAGGGCATGCAACTTTATGTTGGGATGAACTGCAGGCTGACAGACGTTGCAAAGGCAAGAAAAAAATCAAAAGTTGGGATAGAATGGTTGCAAAGATGAAATCCAAATTCATACCCAAGGATTATCGAATTACTCTGTTTCGGAGGATGCAGAATTTGAGATAGAAGCTGATGTCAGTGAAGGAGTACACTGAAGAGTTCTACAAGATAAACATCAGGGCAGGTCATCGAAAAAGCGATGATGAAACGGTTTCCAGATACATGAATGGTCTAAGATATGACAGTCAGGATGATATGAGCATGATTACCCTTCGAACTGTGGAAGATGCTTATCAAATGGCTCTGAAAGCTAAAGAGAAGTTGAGTTGAAAGCAAGTTCAAAGAGGTCGAGGCATAAGTCAAGCCAAAGGAAAAACAATTGCTCAAGACATGACTCAAAAATATAAAGAAGAAGGGAAGAAACCTCAAACTCAATCTGAGAGAGGAGGAGGCTCATAGAGAGGGTATTATGCTGATAAAAATACTTTTCCTCGATCTAGAGGAAGAGGAAGAGGCCGAGTAGGCGAGGTGAAATGTTTTTTCTGTGGGAAAAAACAAACATAAATCCTATGAGTGTCCAGACAGAAATAAAGAAGGTGGTGAGACTCACATTGCCGAAGCTCAAGGACGG